>CAXIWF010000868.1:0-15802 GCA_964036045.1 Eutreptiella sp. 'Long Island Sound 2002'
AGAAATATTAAGCAGTTGTACGATCTGCGGCTCCTCCACACGCGATACTCAAAGCCACTCCAGTATGTCAGGTAGCCATCAAAGGATACCAGCACCAGCACCAACACCAAGCAGTGCTGTGAAGTGTACTGATGCAGTGTAGTGCAGTGCAGTCCAATGCAGTGTAGTGCAGTGCAGTGCAGTGCAGTGCAGTGCAATCATTTGGTGTGGTGTGTTGCAGTGGAGTGCAGTGTGGGGCAATACAGTGGCGCAGTACAGCGTAATGTTGCACGGTGCAGAGATGCAGACATATGATGCAGGTGTGCATGGAAAGGGGCGCACAGGGAGAGTACTCCCAAGCTCGGGTCTCTATAACCTGGACAACAACGGCAGTCACTCCCACTGGGACCGTCCAGGAGGAAGAGAACATGCTGCCCACGAAGGATGCCCCGTACAATATTGCCGAGGACAAGAAGCACCACTCGATGAGGCGGGGGCGATGGTTCCAAGCAGCAACGTCAACATTGTATTGGTGCAGCACGCGTTCCTACGGAGTCGTGCATGGGCTTCAATACAACGACAGTACAGGGCGACAACAAGGCGGAGAACAGCGGTGAGGTGAGGTGAGGTGAGGTTGCACGGGCGAGGTCTGGACACAGGCCTGGTGTTACCCTTTAACTTCAGGGTGCCTGTTCTGGCTTGCAGAGTTACGTTACCGATACCCTCGTGTCTGAGAAAGCTGTGCGTTCCTGCCCACGGGGCTCCAACCGGGTACCTCTGCTTCAGGCGCGAGCTACGCCGCCACAAAGTGGCTTCTGGCACATCTGCCATGGCGATTTTCAGTGTCTATTGCTCAAGGCCACCAAGCCAATCCGATTGTCCAGTTCTGTGTCCTTAACTGGGCCGTCCAGGGTAATGTGCCCCTCCTCATCCCCCTTTCGGGTCACGAGCCCTGCACCACAACCCCTCCATCGGGCTGCAGGGCTGAAATGCTTGGGCTCAGTCCAATGGCAGGGGATGTTGCAGATACCTCCAAACGACCCACCTCCCCATTGTCCTTTTCAGGGGACCACCTCTTCAGGCCGACTGGATATGTGCCTGCAGACACCTGCGGACTGCGTGTCGTCCTCTACCTTTTTACCTTTACCTTTTTATGGCAATGAGAGTAGCAAGTGCAGTGGGAAAATTCTCTGCAGACATGGTGCTCACACACCGGGGGGCTCCCAACGTTCAGTGTTTACTAATCACCGCACAAACCAACGGCCCCATTGGTTTCCACCAAGCGCTGAGGGGCACCAACCCCGGAGAAGTACCTCCATGAAAACACAAGACTCTATGCACCAGAATAGCTTAACCAGTGATCTTTCACGCCTTTCTGCCACCCCATCCCCCCACTCACGGATTTGCCCAGCGCACATGTTTCTAGGAAACTCCTGAAAGAAGGGGGCTGTAGTCACCGAAATATTTACACATGTACATCCCCAATGCCGCATGCTCGCATGTGCTACCTCTTGCTTAGGTTTCACTTTTCTGGATGCCATCCCCCTCCCACCCACTCCCATGGTTGTGGCTCATGGTCTTGGGTTGGATTGCACACAAAACAGAATAGAAGCTGCAAAGTGGTGGACCACCTACACTCCCCACCACCCGCATGCACGTCGAGAAAACAATATTATACGTCTTACCAACCACCCCCTACCCTCCCTCCACTAGGTCAGGAATGCCATGCCTCCTCAAAATCCTCTGCCCCACTAGCCGGGTTGTGCATACTGGATGGACCACACACCTATATGGTCTACCCGGATGTCTCAACTGGCGATCTTTCACCACCCAATGGTTTGGCTCCTAATCCCGACAGTAACTTGTGCGTGTTAACGCAATTGACGCCCAACACAGACACATGCATACATGTCGGCTACCACGTGCACAGCAAGACGTAGGTCTTGATTGGGGTGTCTTTTCACCGGGGGGGAGGGGGGGCGGGGGGGCTTGTGAAGGGGGAGGGAGGGAGATTGGCCAGACCCGCAAGGTGCATTCAATGCCACCGCCGGCGATTGGCTGCGAGCTGCAGATATAGTCAGTGCCAACAACCAGCAGGTTGTCACGATATCAACAA
Organism: Eutreptiella sp. 'Long Island Sound 2002'; assembly: GCA_964036045.1. Lineage (NCBI taxonomy): Eukaryota > Euglenozoa > Euglenophyceae > Eutreptiales > Eutreptiaceae > Eutreptiella > Eutreptiella sp. 'Long Island Sound 2002'. The sequence continues at coordinate 2,096 of CAXIWF010000868.1, forward strand.
GGAAGAGACATCAATACACTGGGGGTAGGTGATGGGGACTTTGGTGCGCCCCCGGTTCCCTGTATCCACATCCCCATGCCCATCCCCTCCACCCCACATATCCCCATCCTTGTGCTCCTCTCCTACGACCACCCGTCCCCATCCACGCCACCTGTCTTACGACTTCCATTTTGACTTCGAGTTTGCAATCTCGAGTCCGCACATGTGAATTCAGGATCGAACCCCCCACCAGTAATTGTGCACAAAGTACTCTCACCACGCACCCCAGCTCGGAAGCCTGCACGCCAATATCCAGAGCCTACAACCGGTCGACCGGTATGATTTTCGTCAGCTTTGGTCACCTTGCGAATGAGAATTCAGACAGCGGTGCTGGAGCCCGTGGTGACAACCGTTTTGCAGATTTTTGAAAAGGGGTGACCATGACCGGTCGCCCGTACACTGGTAAACTAATCGTTCCGTGTGCAAAGCACTTCGTCCAACTGATTAAATTTTTATGGAAAGTATGATTGGTCCGCAATTGCAAACAGTGCACACGCAGCATGAAATGATGCAACACATGCATGACATGTCACGCAGACAACTGACAACTAGTACCCTACGGCCCCCTTGAAATCCCCCCCCTCGTGCGCAACGGTTCCCGCCCCATCCGCGGGGGAACCACACCCAAATGACGGTTCGGGGGGGGGGGGGGGGGTTGCAAGCGTACAGGTACCCAACCCTAACAGCAGGCCAAGGCATGTGCCCATCCACTTGCAGTACACAGAATGAGCATGAGATGGCAGTTTCAACTATTCGGCATGGTCGAATGGCATCACAGGCACTAGATGAAGCTGCGAAGAGGACCGCGCTGCCAGCTTTGCAGCAAGCTTGGGGACACGGCCTGGTGCCAATGACCAAATGACGGTCTCCTGCCCCCCTGGATTGCAAGGGGGGGGGATAGCAAGGGGTGCGTAGGGTATCCAGCACGTAGGAGGCAGCAAGCACCAGCCAGTAGGGGACATTGCCAGTGGCCAGCGGCCAGCAAGCATTTGATAGTAGCATGAGAGCGCCAATGACAAAACGAAAGAAATAGGTTACGCATACTTCAAGCAAATTGTTGATAGCTTGGTAGAGAGGGGTGCAGGCACACACGCACAAAGCCGGGCTGATCACAAATGAGGAGGCGATGGACCTTTGGAAGCGGGGCCACAATGAACAGGTAATAAAGCCCATCTTTGTCGAGGATCGCGACAATCAGCCCCTTAATGCACACCGTGAACAAGGCAGTCATCGCTGTAAACTTGATGGAGTTGGCCGTGACTTCTTGTCCATGTAGGCTTCCAACGACATTTTCTGGTTCAAGGAACCACGATTGATAAGCGCCAAAGAGCGCACCGAGTGCGGTGAAGCCAATCATCCCTCTTCGCAGGTTGCGGTGCACAGACATGAGCATGTCCACGCAAACACACGTGAGGTACAACACCATTAGGTTGCACTCCGTGACATAGCCAACATAATCTCCCACGTTTGACTTGTTCCCCTTATCCGCAAAGGCCATTTGCATGGTGCCGTTAAAGAGGCAGATCACAATGAGCTTCAACCAAAAGAATTGGCAAACGATGAGTCGCACTGAGGGCCACGATATGTTCCGAACATACAACAAGGTGGCGGCGACCATGGCGAGCAGCAGGTTGATGTTGGCCCACACGAAATACCATGAGGTGCCCAACTTGAATCGTGGAAAAAGGGCCGCACATAAGAAGCAAACACCAGCAAACATCAGAAAGATCTCAAGAGATCTTCGAGCACGCGGACTCGTAAGGCAATCCATTATGGAAGACCTGTGGGACAAGAGAATGACATTGCTTGGAAGTTGTAGCAGAGATTGCTGCTCTCACTATCGCTAGTAGTGATGGTGCTTGAGTTGGAGCCATCAGTCGAGACACTTCCAAAAGAGCTTTATCCATCGGACATGTCTGTGGAACACGGGTCTCCTTCCATCCCCTTCCCTTGTGCTTCCGGGGCTTCGTCAAATTCTGAGAAGAGTGCCACCAGCGTGCTGTATCACCCTGTGATTGGGCCGCCATCCTAGGGGACACGAGTATGATAGAGAACAGCCATCAAGGACCTAGAGAACACGAGTATGATATACAATAGCCATCAAGGAGCTAGAGGACACAAGTATGACATAGAATAGCCATCACGGACCGAGAGGACACGAGTATGATATAGAATAGCCATCCAGGACCTGGAGGACACGAGAATGATATAGAGTAGCCATCAAGGGCCTAGAGGACACGAGCATGATATAGAATAGGCATCAAGCACCCAGTGGACCCGAGTATGATATAGAATAGCCATCACAGATCGAGAGGACGCGAGTATGATATAGAACAGCCATCAAGGATCTCGAGGACACCATTATGATTTAGAATAGCCATCAAGGACCTAGAGGACACGAGTATGATATAGAAAAGCCATCAAGAAGCTAGAGCACACGAGTATGATATAGAACACCTATCAAGGACCTAGAGGACACAAGTATGATATAGAAAAGCCATCGAGGATCTAGAGAACACGAGTATGATAATGAATATCTATCAAGGACCCAGAGAACAAGACTATGATATTGAATAGCCATCAAGGGCCTAGAGGACACAGGTATAATATAGAATAGCCATCAAGGGCTAGAGGACACCAGTATGATATAGAACAGCCATCAAGGATGTAGAGGACACCAGTATGATATAGCACAACCATCAAGGACCTAGAGGACACAAGTATGATATGGAACAGCTATCAAGAACCTAAAGGCCAGCAGTATGATATAGAATAGCCATCCAGGACCGAGAGGACTCTGGTCTGATATAGAACAACCATCAAGGATCTACAAGGGACCAATATGATATAGAACCTAGAGGAAAGGAGAATGATATAGAAGGGCCATCAAGGACCTAGACGACATGAGTATGGTACAAAATAGCCGTCAAGGACCTAGAGGACACGAGTATGATATGGAATAGCCATCCAAGACCTAGAGAACACGAGTACAATGTAGAATAGCCATCAAGGACCTAGAGGACACGGGTGTGATATGGAACAACCATCAAGGATCTAGAGGACACGAGTATGATATACAATAGCCATCAAGGGCCTACAGGACACGAGTATGATATAGAATACCCGTCAAGGACCTAAAGGACACGAGTATGATATAGAACAACCATCAAGGACCCAGAGGACACGAGCATGATATAGAATAGCCATCATGGACCTAGGGGACACAAGTATGGTATAGAAAAGCCATAGACTACCTAGAGGACACGAGTATGATATCGAATGTCCATCAAGGACCGCGAGGTGAAGACTATGATATTGAATAGGCATCAAGGGCCTAGAGGACACGAGTATGATATAGAATAGCTATCAAGGGCCCAGTGGAGACGAGTATGATATAGAATAGCCGTCAAGGACCTAGAGGACACAATTATGATATAGAATAGCCATCAAGCACCTAGAGGATACGAGTACGATATGGAATAGCCATCAAGCGCCTAGAGGAAACGAGCATGATATAGAATAGCCATCGAGGGCATAAAGGACACGAGTATGATATAGAATAGGCATCAAGCACCCAGTGGACACGAGTATGATATAGAACAGCCATCAAGGATCTCGAGGACACCATTATGACATAGCATAGCCATCAAGGACCTAGAGGACACGAGTATGATATAGAATAGCCATCAAGGACCTAGAGGACACGAGTATGATATAGAACAACCATCAAGAGGCTAGAGGACACGAGTATGATATAGAATAGCCAACAAGGACCCACAGGACACAATTATGATACAGAACAGCTATCAAGGACCTAGAGGACAGGAGTGTCATATAGAATGGCCATCAACGACCTAGAGGACTCAAGTATGATATCGAATAGCCATCAAGGACCTAGAGGACACGAGAATGATATAGAATAGCCATCAAGGACCTAGAGGACACCAGTATGGTATAGAAAAGCCATCGAGGACCTAGAGGACACGAGTATGATATAGAAGAGCCATCAAGCGCTATACTATCACCAGTATGATATAGAATAGCCATCAAGGAACCAGAGAACAAGACTATGATATAGAAGAGGACACAGGTATAATATAGATTAGCCATCAAGGGCCAGAGGACACGAGTATGATATAGAATAGTCATCAAGGGCCTACAGGACACGAGTATGATATAGAATACCCGTCAAGGACCTAAAGGACACGAGTATGATGTAGAACAACCATCAAGGACCCAGAGGACACGAGCATGATATAGAATAGCCATCATGGACCTAGGGGACACAAGTATGGTATAGAAAAGCCATAGACTACCTAGAGGACACGAGTATGATATCGAATGTCCATCAAGGACCGCGAGGTGAAGACTATGATATTGAATAGGCATCAAGGGCCTAGAGGACACGAGTATGATATAGAATAGCCATCAAGGGCCAAGAGGACACGAGTATGATATAGAATAGCTATCAAGGGCCCAGTGGAGACGAGTATGATATAGAATAGCCGTCAAGGACCTAGAGGACACAATTATGATATAGAATAGCCATCAAGCACCTAGAGGACACGAGTACGATATGGAATAGCCATCAAGCGCCTAGAGGAAACGAGCATGATATAGAATAGCCATCAAGGGCGTAAGGGACACGACTGTGATATAGAATAGGCATCAAGCACCCAGTGGACACGAGTATGATATAGAACAGCCATCAAGGATCTCGAGGACACCATTATGACATAGCATAGCCATCAAGGACCTAGAGGACACGAGTATGATATAGAATAGCCATCAAGGACCTAGAGGACACGAGTATGATATAGAACAACCGTCAAGAGGCTAGAGGACACGAATATGATATAGAATAGCCATCAAGGACCCACAGGACACATTTATGATACAGAACAGCTATCAAGGACCTAGAGGACAGGAGTGTCATATAGAATAGCCATCAACGACCTAGAGGACTCAAGTATGATATCGAATAGCCATCAAGGATCTAGAGCACACAAGTATGATATAGAACAGCTATCAAGGACCTAGAGGACACCAGTATGGTATAGAATAGCCATCAAGGACCTAGAGGACACCAGTATGGTATAGAAAAGCCATCGAGGACCTAGAGGACACGAGTATGATATAGAATAGCCATCAAGCGCTATACTATCACCAGTATGATATAGAATAGCCATCAAGGAACCAGAGAACAAGACTATGATATAGAAGAGGACACAAGTATAATATAGAATAGCCATCAAGGACAAGAGGACACCAGTATGATATAGAATGGCTATCAAGGGCCTAGAGGACACGAGTATGATATAGAATAGCCGTCAGGGACCTAGAGCACACGAGTATGGTATACAATAGCAATCAAGCACCAGGATGACACCAGCATGATATAGAATAGCCATCAAGGGCCCATAGGACACGAGTATGATTTAAAACAGCCATGAAGGACCTAGAGGACCCGAGTATGATATAGAACAGCCATCAAGCACCTAGGGGACACGAGTACGATATAGAATAGCCATCAAGGACCGACAGGACAAAAGTATGATATAGAATAGCCATGAAGAAGCTAGAGCACACAAGTATGATATAGAATAGCCATCAAGGACCTAGAGGATGCGAGTACGATATGGAATAGCCATCAAGAACCCAGAGGACACGAGTATGGTATAGAGTAGCCATCAAGGACCCAGTGGACACAAGTATGATACAGAATAGTCATCAAGCAGCTAGAGGACACCAATATGATATAGAATAGCCATCAAGGGCCTAGAGGACACGGGTATAATATACAATAGCCATCAAAGGCCCTGAGGACACGAGTATGACATAGAATAGGTATTAAGGGCTTAGTGGACACGAGTATGATATGGAATAGCCTTCAAGGACCGAGAGGACAGGAGTATGATATAGAATAGCCATCAAGAACCGAGAGGACACAACTATGGAATAGAATAGCCATCAAGGACCCACAGGATACGAGTATGAGATGGAATAGCCATCAGGCAGCTAGCGGACAGGAGTATGATAAATACTGGCCGTTAAGGGCCTAGATTACACGAGCAGGACATAGAATAGCCATCAACGACCTAGAGGACACAAGTATCATATAGAGTAGCCATCAAGGACCTAGAGGACAAGAGTATGATATACAATAGCCATCAATCACCTAGAGGACAAGAGTATGATATAGAATAGCCGTCAAGGACCTAGTGGACATGAGTGTGGTGTAAGATAGCCGTCAGGGACCTAGAGGACACGAGTATGGTATACAATAGCAATCAAGCACCAGGATGACAGCAGTATGATATAGAATAGCCATCAAGGCCCCATGGGACACGAGTATGATTTAGAACAGCCATGAAGGACCTAGAGCACACGAGTATGATATAGAATAGCCATCAAGCACCTAGGGGACACGAGTATGATATAGAATAGCCATCAAGGACCGAGAGGACACGAGTATGATATAGAATAGCCATGAAGAAGCTAGAGCACACAAGTATGATATAGAATAGCCATCAAGGACCTAGAGGATGCGAGTACGATATGGAATAGCCATCAAGCGCCTAGAGGACACGAGTATGATATAGAATAGCCATCAAGGGCCCGGTTGACACGAGTATGATATAGAATAGCCGTCAAGGACCCAGAAGAAACGAGTATGATTTACAAAAGCCATCAAGGACCTAGAGGACACGAGTATGGTATAGAGTAGCCATCAAGGACCCAGTGGACACAAGTATGATACAGAATAGCCATCAAGCAGCTAGAGGACACCAGTATGATATAGAATAGCCATCAAGGGCCTAGAGGACACGGGTATAATATACAATAGCCATCAAAGGCCCTGAGGACACGGGTATGATATAGAATAGGTATTAAGGGCTTACTGGACACGAGTATGATATAGAATAGCCGTCAAGGACCCAGAGGACACGAGTATGATATGGGATAGCCATCAAGAACCTAGAGGACACGAGTATGGTATAGAATAGCCATCAAGGATCTAGTGGACACGAGTATGATGTAGAATCGCCATCAAGCAGCTAGAGGACACGAGTATGATATAGAATAGCCATCAAGGGCCTAGAGGACATGGGTATGATGTACAACAGCCATCAAAGGCCCTGAGGACACGAGTATGATATAGAATAGGCATTAAGGGGTTAGTGGACACGAGTATGATATGGAATAGCCTTCAAGGACCGAGAGGACAGGAGTATGATATAGAATAACCATCAACAACCTAGAGTACTAGACCTAAAGAACCTAGAGAACTATGGTATAGAATAGCCATCAAGGACCCACAGGATACGAGTACGATGTGGAATAGCCATCAAGCGGCTAGAGGACAAGAGTATGATAAAGACTAGCCGTCAAGACCTCGTGGACATGAGTGTGGTGTAAGATAGCCGTCAAGGACCTAGAGGACACGAGTACGATATAGAATAGCCATCAATGTACCTGCGGCTCACTTGGAAATGTGAAGTTGGGGCTCAGTTGGGGCTAAAACGGCTCATTTGGGGCTAAGTGGTGTTTTTCAAGGGGTCTAATGTGAAAACTTGTGGCTTTCGGGGGTGGGTTGGGGTTTTGGAATGTCCCCAAAGGGATACCAATCCCTAGGCCAAGAGGATTTCACCGGGGGGGTTTCTTTTTTTCGACGGCTCAGTCGGGTGCTCAGTCAACTGAGCCATCGCCAAAAAAAGTACCCCCCCCTTGAACCTTGACCAAGTGAGTATCTAAAACTTCTAAAAACATTAAATGCACATTACCTAGCATGCAAAACGCACAACAAACAAGCACAAAGACATCGCAATGCACAACTGAGCCCCAAATGAGCCCCAACTTCACATTTCCACTTAGCCATCAGTGAGCCGCAGGTACAAAGCAGCTGGAGGACGATATCGAATGGCCATCAGAGGCCTAGAGGACACGAGTATAATGTAGAATAGCCATCATGGACCTAGAGCACGGGAGTGTGATATACAACAGCTATCAAGGACCGAGAGGACAGGAGTATGGTATATAACAGCCGTCAAGGACCGAGAGGGCACAAGTATGATATAGAATAGCAATTAAGGGCCTACAGGACACGAGTATGATTTCCTAGGGAACACGAGTATGATATAGGATAGCCATCAAGGACCTAGAGGACACGAGTATGATATAGAATAGCCATCAAGGATCTAGTGGACACGAGTATGATATACAATAGCCATCAAGGACCTAGAGGACAAAGGTATAATATAGAATAGCTATCAAGGGCCTAGAGGACACGAGTATGATATAGAATAGCCATCAAGGATCTAGTGGACACGAGTATGATATACAATAGCCATCAAGGACCTAGAGGACAGAGGTATAATATAGAATAGCTATCAAGGGCCTAGAGGACACGAGTATGATATAGAACAGCCATCAAAAAGCTAGAGCACACGAGTATGATATAGAATAGCCATCAAGGACCGAGAGGATAGGAGTACCATATGGAATAGCCATCAAGGGCCTCAAGAAAACGAGTATGATACAGAATAGCGATCAAGGGCCTAGAGGACAGCAGTGTGATATAGAATAGACATCAAGGGCCCAAAGCACACGAGTATGATACAGAGTAGGCATCATGGACCCATAGGACACAAGCATGATATAGAATAGCCATCAAGGACCTAGAGGACACAAGCATGATATAGAATAGCCATCAAGGACCGAGAGAACACGAGTATGATATAGAACAACCATCAAGGAGGTAGGGGACACCAAAATGATACAAAACAGCCATCAAAGACCGAGAGGACACGAGTATGATATAGAATAGCTATCAAGGGCCTAGAGGACACGGGTATGATATAGAAGAGGCATCAAGGACCTAGAGGACACGAGTACGATATAGAATAGCCATCAAGGGCGTAGAGGACACGGGAATAATATACAATAGCCACTAATGGCCCGGAGGACACTAGTATGATATAGATTTGGCATTAAGGGCCTAGGGGACACGAGTATGATATCGAATAGCCATCAAGGGCCTAGAGAACACGAGTATGAAACAGAATAGCCATCAAGGGCGTCGAGGACAGCAGTATGACGTAGAATAGCCATCAAGGGCCCGGAGGGAACGAGCAGGATATTGAATAGCTATCAAGGGCCTAGAGAACACAACTATGATATACAATAGGCATCAAGGACCCAGATGACACAAGTATGATATAGAATAGCCATCAATGACCGAGAGGACATGAGTATGAGATCGAAGAGCTATCAAGGACCTAGAGGACACAAGTATGATATAGAATAGCCATCAACGACCGAGAGGACACGAGTATGATAAACAATAGCCATCAAGGACCCACAGGACACGAGTATGATATAGAATAGCCATCAAGGACCTAGGGGACACGAGTATGACATGGAACTGCTATCAAGCGCCTAGAGGACACGAGTATGATATAGAATAGCCATCAAGGACCGAGAGGACATGAGGCTGATATAGAACAGCCATCAAGAAGCTAGAGGACACAAGTATGATATAGAATAGCCATCAAGGGCCTAGAGGACAACAATATGACATATAATATCGAACAAGAAGCAAGAGGACACGAGTATGATATAGAATAGTCATCAAGGGCCTAGAGGACACGAGTATGATATAGAGTAGCGATCAAGGACCTAGAGAACACGAGTATGATATAGAATAGCCATCAAGGACCTAGAGGACACGGGTATGACATATAACAACTATCAAGGACCTAGAGGACACGAGTATGACAGCAATATCGGGGGTCCCCAACGCCAAGCGCGGGAACAAAATCAGAAGTGGCCTCCTCACGCTGACCTTCTCGGGGGCCCAAAAGAGGGCAGAATCGCTGAGAACCCCTTGCATTCTGAGGGGTGCCCAACGCCAAGCGCAGGGACAAAATCAGAAGTGGCCACCTCACCCATGCCTTCTCGGTGGCCCAAAAGAGGGCGGAATTGCTACGTAACCCCTGCATTCCAGGGGGTCCCCAACGCCAAGCGCGGGGACAAAATCAGAAGTGGCAACCTCACCCGTGCCTTCTCGGGGGCCCAAAAGAGGGCGGAATTGCTACGTAACCCCTGCATTCCCGAGGGTCCCCAATGCCAAGCGCGGGAAGAAAATCAGAAGTGGCTACCTCACGCTGACCTTCTCGGGGAAACCAAAAGAGAGCAGAATCGCTAAGAATGATATACAATACCCATCGAGGACCTATTGGACACCAATATGATATCGAATAGCCATCAAGGACCCAGAGGACAAGACTATAATATAGAATGGCCATCAAGGGCCTAGAGGACACACTTATAATATAAAATAGCCATCAAGGGCTAGAGGACACGAGTATGATATTGATTAGCTATCAGCGGCCAAGAGGACACGAGTATGATATAGGATAGCCATCAAGGACCTAGAGGACACGGGTATGATATAGAATAGCCATCAAGGACCTAGAGGACACGAGCATGGTATACCACAGCCGTCAAGGGCCAGAGAACACGAGTATGATATAGAATAGCCATCAAGGACCTAGAGGACACGGGTAGGATATGGAACGGCCTGCAGGGACCTAGAGGACACGAGTATCATGTAGAGTAGGCCCAAAAGAGGGCGGAATTGCTACGTAACCCTTGCATTCCCGGGGGTCCCCAACGCCAAGCACGGGAACAAAATCAGAAGTGGCTATCTCACGCTGACCTTCTCGGGGGCCCAAAAGAGGGCAGCCATGACATACAGTAGCCATCAAGGACCTAGAGGACACGACTATGATATAGAATAGCCATCAAGGACCTAGAGGACACGAGTATGATAAAGAATAGCCCTTAAGGACTGAGAACACACTCGTATGGTATGGAATAGCCGTCACGGCACGGGGGGGCGACTACAACCGGTCCTGATGCGACCCACCCCCCAGCTATCTGTCAAAACTCGGGGGGGGGGGGGGGGGGGCAGGGGGTAGTCTGGGGGGGGTCCGCTGGGGGGTGTAGGGGGGTGATTTTGGCCGTGGGGGGGGTTTCCCAAGGTGGGGGGGCTTGCGCGCGACCCACTATTACCACATGCATACCTCCTGGGGGGTGTGTGTCTGGGGGGTTGGGGTACGGAGGTATGTATGCGATGATAGCGCTTTCTCGTCATTGCCGAGAAGAAAGTCTTAAGGGTCGCCGTGTTGCCCCCCTCCCCCCTCCCCCCTTCCCCCTCCGCCCCTGTTCGCCCCCCACCCCCCGGTTAGTTTGTGAGAAAAATTCCTGAGGCTTGGTTAGAGTTGGGGGTTAAAAGAAGAAATGGATGGACTTCCGCTTAGAGGTCCTTGAAAAGTTCCCCCTCTGAGGAGGAGGAGGAGGAGGAGTCTCGGCGGGCGCGCTTCGAATGAAGCTCACGTTGGGCTTCGTCCCGCCTCTTTTTGTTGCGCTTCCCAACGCTCTTAAGAGGCCGAGATCGCTCAGCCCCAGAGGTCGTTGCCTCCGACTCACTTGGGAGCGGGCGGGCGGGAGGTTTTGACTGGGGCAAAGGCAAGGGAGGCAAGCCTGACGACGATGAAGCGACGTCGCCAGGTGCAGATGAGGCCGCTGCATCAGACTGGGCGTCATCAGCCTCTGCAGGAGAATTGCCCTTCTTTTTTTTGTTTGCCTTATGAGGCACCCAATTCAACACCGCCTCTTGCTCTGCCTCTGCAATGTGCATCAAATCAGGGTGCCGTGCAGTGTCATGCACATCAGCATAGTGCTGTGCCATGCAGTATGACCAAACTGTCTTTGTGCACAGAGGACACCGCACAGTCGTCTCGTCTGCAGGTGGGTCTTCATTGCTCGGGGGTTGAGCAGGAGCTGCTGGCGGGTCTGGTGGTGCTTGTTGTGAAGGGGGGGCTGCAGAGGGGCAAACGTGTCCACAGTGGTTGTGGTAGGCTACGAGGCATGTTACACATGCCTTGTGGCAGCCCTTCTTGTTGCACACCACGCAAGTCCCTCGCTTCAGCGACTTCTCAAGATCGAGCGTCGCCATAATGTGTCGCTGCGCTATACAAAGGGAGCAAAGCAAGGACCAAACACATGGCACAGCCTCTGAAAGGGACACACCAACGGCGAAAGGCAACGTACTATCAACACCCTATTCAGCCTTGCGCGGAACAACATGGTGCCTACTACCGTCGCTCTGCGGCGAATGCTTTCCTGGGTGCCTACTCCCATCGCTCTGCGGCGACTGCATTTGTTGTGGTTTAGGTTTCGGCACACACAGGTTTGGGTTTGGGCACCATGCTGGCCTTTGACATATTTTGCAAGGAGAAACGCCCCATGGAGCACTTGCCTAAAAAAACGCGGAAAAACGTCGCATGAGTCCCTAACCCACGGGGTTGTGAAACAAACAAACAAGTGGAACACCCCACATTTCACATTGTGGGTGGCAGCATCCCGCGCCAGGGGCCCCTTGTCCGCGGGCTGACGTTTGCAGTTAACATGTCTGGGTCAAACAAACAAGTGGAACACCCCACATTTCACATTGTGGGTGGCAGCATCCCGCGCCAGGGGCCCCTTGTCCGCGGGCTGACGTTTGCAGTTAACATGTCTGGGTCAAACAAACAAGTGGAACACCCCACATTTCACATTGTGGGTGGCAGCATCCCGCGCCAGGGGCCCCTTGTCCGCGGGCTGACGTTTGCAGTTAACATGTCTGGGTCAAACAAACAAGTGGAACACCCCACATTTCACATTGTGGGTGGCAGCATCCCGTGCCAGGGGCCCCTTGTCCGCGGGCTGACGTTTGCAGTTAACATGTCTGGGTCAAACAAACAAGTGGAACACCCCACATTTCACATTGTGGGTGGCAGCATCCCGTGCCAGGGGCCCCTTGTCCGCGGGCTGACGTTTGCAGTTAACATGTCTGGGCAACAAACGACATTTGTATAGCGCCTCGTCTTGCGAAATCTGGCGCTCACACTAGAAAAGGGGGCGCCGTTGGCGCCAGGCGGAAAAAAGGGGGGCGCCGTTGGCGCCATGTCCCCAGCCCACCATCTCTCAAAACCCGGGGGGGGGGGGGGGCTGGGGGGGGTCGCATACAAGGACCGGGCCCGGCCGCCCCCCCGTGCGTCACGGGCCTAGAGGACACGAGTATGAAAGAGAACAGCCATCAATGACCTAGAGGACACAAATATGATATAGAATAGCCGTCAAGGACAGAGAGGACACGAGTATGATATAGAAAACCCATCAAGAAGCTAGAGGACACGAGTATGATCTAGAACAGCGATCAAGGACCCATGGGATGTGAGTACGATATGGAAAGGCCATCAAGGACCTAGCACAACTATCAAGGATCTAGAGGATTGGAGTATGATATACAATAGCCATCAAGGACGTAGAGGACAGGAGTATGATATAGAATGCCCGCCAAGGACCCAGAGGTCACGAGTATGGTATACAATAGCCGTCAAGGACCTGGAGGACACGAGTATGTTACAGAGTACCCATCGTTGATCTAGAGGACAGGAGTATGATATAGAATAGCCATCAAGAAGCTAGAGGACACAAGTATGATATAGAATAGCGATCAAGGACCGAGAGGGGATGTTTGCGATATGAAATAGCCATCAAGGACTTAGGGGACACGAGTATGATATAGAACAACTGACACGGATCATGGGGAAATGGTGG
>CAXIWF010000869.1:0-91989 GCA_964036045.1 Eutreptiella sp. 'Long Island Sound 2002'
GGGCTGTGGTGTGTGTGGGCTGTGGTGTGTGTGGGGCTGTGGTGTGTGTGGGGCTGTGGTGTGTGTGGGGCTGTGGTGTGTGTGGAGCTGTGGTGTGTGTGGGGCTGTGGTGTGTGTGGGGCTGTGGTGTGTGTGGGGCTGCGGTGTGTGTGGGGCTGCGGTGTGTGTGTGGCTGTGGTGTGTGTGGGCTGTGGTGTGTGTGGGGCTGTGGTGTGTGTGGGGCTGTGGTGTGTGCAGGGGCTGTGGTGTGTGTGGGGCTGCGGTGTGTGTGGGGCTGTGGTGTGTGTGGGGCTGTGGTGTGTGTGGGGCTGCGGTGTGTGCAGGGCTGTGGTGTGTGTGGGGCTGTGGTGTGTGTGGGGCTGTGGTGTGTGTGGGGCTGTGGTGTGTGCAGGGCTGTGGTGTGTGTGGGGCTGTGGTGTGTGTGGGGCTGTGGTGTGTGTGGGGCTGTGGTGTGTGCTGGGGCTGTGGTGTGTGTGGGGCTGTGGTGTGTGTGGGGCTGTGGTGTGTGTGGGGCTGTGGTGTGTGCAGGGCTGTGGTGTGTGTGGGGCTGTGGTGTGTGTGGGGCTGTGGTGTGTGTGGGGCTGTGGTGTGTGTGGGGCTGTGGTGTGTGTGGGGCTGTGGTGTGTGCAGGGGTGTGGTGTGTGTGGGGCTGTGGTGTGTGTGGGGCTGTGGTGTGTGTGGGGCTGTGGTGTGTGTGGGGCTGTGGTGTGTGTGGGGCTGTGGTGTGTGTGGGGCTGTGGTGTGTGTGGGGGGGCTGTGGTGTGTGTGGGGCTGTGGTGTGTGGTGGGGCTGTGGTGTGTGTGGGGCTGTGGTGTGTGTGGGGCTGTGGTGTGTGTGGGGCTGTGGTGTGTGTGGGGCTGTGGTGTGTGTGGGGGCTGTGGTGTGTGTGGGGCTGTGGTGTGTGTGGGGCTGTGGTGTGTGCAGGGCTGTGGTGTGTGTGGGCTGTGGTGTGTGTGGGGCTGTGGTGTGTGTGGGGCTGTGGTGTGTGTGGGGCTGTGGTGTGTGTGGGGCTGTGGTGTGTGTGGGGCTGTGGTGTGTGTGGGGCTGTGGTGTGTGTGGGGCTGTGGTGTGTGTGGGCTGTGGTGTGTGTGGGGCTGTGGTGTGTGTGGGGCTGTGGTGTGTGTGGGGCTGTGGTGTGTGTGGGGCTGTGGTGTGTGTAGGGGCTGTGGTGTGTGTGGGGCTGTGGTGTGTGTGGGGGCTGTGGTGTGTGTGGGGCTGTGGTGTGTGTGGGGCTGTGGTGTGTGTGGGGCTGTGGTGTGTGTGGGGCTGTGGTGTGTGTGGGGCTGTGGTGTGTGTGGGGCTGTGGTGTGTGTGGGGCTGCGGTGTGTGTGTGGCTGTGGTGTGTGTGGGGCTGTGGTGTGTGTGGGGCTGTGGTGTGTGTGGGGCTGTGTGTGTGTGGGGCTGTGGTGTGTGTGGGGCTGTGGTGTGTGTGGGGCTGTGGTGTGTGTGGGGCTGTGGTGTGTGTGGGGCTGTGGTGTGTGTGGGGCTGTGGTGTGTGTGGGGCTGTGGTGTGTGTGGGGCTGTGGTGTGTGTGGGGCTGTGGTGTGTGTGGGGCTGTGGTGTGTGTGGGGCTGTGGTGTGTGTGGGGCTGTGGTGTGTGTGGGGCTGCGGTGTGTGTGGGGCTGCGGTGTGTGTGTGGCTGTGGTGTGTGTGGGGCTGTGGTGTGTGTGGGGCTGTGGTGTGTGTGGGGCTGTGGTGTGTGTGGGGCTGTGGTGTGTGCAGGGCTGTGGTGTGTGTGGGGCTGCGGTGTGTGTGGGGCTGTGGTGTGTGTGGGGCTGTGGTGTGTGTGGGGCTGTGGTGTGTGCAGGGCTGTGGTGTGTGTGGGGCTGTGGTGTGTGTGGGGCTGTGGTGTGTGTGGGGCTGTGGTGTGTGCAGGGCTGTGGTGTGTGTGCGTGGTGTGTGGGGGCTGCGGTGTGTGTGGGGCTGTGGTGTGTGTGGGGCTGTGGTGTGTGTGGGGCTGTGGTGTGTGCAGGGCTGTGGTGTGTGTGGGGCTGTGGTGTGTGTGGGGCTGTGGTGTGTGTGGGGCTGTGGTGTGTGTGGGGCTGTGGTGTGTGTGGGGCTGTGGTGTGTGTGGGGCTGTGGTGTGTGTGGGGCTGTGGTGTGTGTGGGGCTGCGGTGTGTGTGGGGCTGTGGTGTGTGTGGGGCTGTGGTGTGTGTGGGGCTGCGGTGTGTGTGGGGCTGTGGTGTGTGTGGGGCTGTGGTGTGTGTGGGGCTGTGGTGTGTGTGGGGCTGTGGTGTGTGTGGGGCTGTGTTGTGGGTGTGGTGTGTGTGTGGGGCTGTGGTGTGTGTGGGGCTGTGGTGTGTGTGGGGCTGTGGTGTGTGTGTGGGGCTGTGGTGTGTGTGGGGCTGTGGTGTGTGTGGGGCTGTGGTGTGCGTGGGGCTGTGGTGTGTGTGGGGCTGTGGTGTGTGTGGGGCTGTGGTGTGTGTGGGGGCTGTGGTGTGTGTGGGGCTGTGGTGTGTGTGGGGCTGTGGTGTGTGTGGGGCTGTGGTGTGTGTGGGGCTGTGGTGTGTGTGGGGCTGTGGTGTGTGGGGGGCTGTGGTGTGTGTGGGGCTGTGGTGTGTGTGGGGCTGTGGTGTGTGTGGGGCTGTGGTGTGTGTGGGGCTGTGGTGTGTGTGGGGCTGTGGTGTGTGTGGGGCTGTGGTGTGTGTGGGGCTGTGGTGTGCGTGGGGCTGTGGTGTGTGTGTGGGGCTGCGGTGTGTGTGGGGCTGTGGTGTGTGTGGGGCTGTGGTGTGTGTGGGGCTGTGGTGTGTGTGGGGCTGTGGTGTGTGTGGGGCTGTGGTGTGTGTGGGGCTGTGGTGTGTGTGGGGCTGTGGTGTGTGTGGGGCTGTGGTGTGTGTGGGGCTGTGGTGTGTGTGGGGCTGTGGTGTGTGTGGGGCTGTGGTGTGCGTGGGGCTGTGGTGTGTGTGGGGCTGTGGTGTGTGTGCAGCTGTGGTGTGTGTGGGGCTGTGGTGTGTGTGGGGCTGTGGTGTGTGTGGGGCTGTGGTGTGTGTGGGGCTGTGGTGTGCGTGGGGCTGTGGTGTGTGTGGGGCTGTGGTGTGTGTGGGGCTGCGGTATGTGTAGGGCTGCGGTGTGTGTGGGGCTGTGGTGTGTGTGGGGCTGTGGTGTGTGTGGGGCTGTGGTGTGTGTGGGGCTGTGGTGTGTGTGGGGCTGTGGTGTGTGTGGGGCTGTGGTGTGTGTGGGGCTGTGGTGTGTGTGGGGCTGTGGTGTGTGTGGGGCTGTGGTGTGTGTGGGGCTGTGGTGTGTGTGGGGCTGTGGTGTGTGTGGGGCTGTGGTGTGTGTGGGGCTGTGGTGTGTGTGGGGCTGTGGTGTGTGTGGGGCTGTGGTGTGTGTGGGGCTGTGGTGTGTGTGGGGCTGTGGTGTGTGTGGGGCTGTGGTGTGTGTGGGGCTGTGGTGTGTGTGGGGCTGTGGTGTGTGTGGGGCTGTGGTGTGTGTGGGGCTGTGGTGTGTGTGGGGGCTGTGGTGTGTGTGGGGCTGTGGTGTGTGTGGGGCTGTGGTGTGTGTGGGGCTGTGGTGTGCGTGGGGCTGTGGTGTGTGTGGGGCTGTGGTGTGTGTGGGGCTGTGGTGTGTGTGGGGCTGTGGTGTGTGTGGGGCTGTGGTGTGTGTGGGGCTGTGGTGTGTGTGGGGCTGTGGTGGGTGTGGGGCTGTGTTGGGTGTGGGGCTGTGGTGTGTGTGGGGCTGTGGTGTGTGTGGGGCTGTGGTGTGTGTGGGGCTGTGGTGTGTGTGGGGCTGTGGTGTGTGTGGGGCTGTGGTGTGTGTGGGGCTGTGGTGTGTGCAGGGCTGTGGTGTGTGTGGGGCTGTGGTGTGTGTGGGGCTGTGGTGTGTGTGGGGCTGTGGTGTGTGTGGGGCTGTGGTGTGTGTGGGGCTGTGGTGTGTGTGGGGCTGTGGTGTGTGTGGGGCTGTGGTGTGTGTGGGGCTGTGGTGTGTGTGGGGCTGTGGTGTGTGTGGGGCTGTGGTGTGTGTGGGGCTGTGGTGTGTGTGGGGCTGTGGTGTGTGTGGGGCTGTGGTGTGGTGTGTGTGGGGCTGTGGTGTCTGTGGGGCTGTGGGTGTGTGTGGGGCTGTGGTGTGTGTGGGGCTGTGGTGTGTGTGGGGCTGTGGTGTGTGTGGGGCTGTGGTGTGTGTGGGGCTGTGGTCTGTCGGGCCCACCCGCACCATCAAGTCAGACCACACATGCGGCCTACAGCTCAAAAACAAGCTTAGCCGGTGGGGGAACGCATCTTGGCACACGAGGGTCTGCTCACGATTGCTGCTGCTGCCCCCGTGGCGTCCAACCCGCTGCCTGCGCCGGCAGCCTTTGCATCTGCTTTTCCTTTTTTCGGGGGGGGGGCTCCCAGCGGAAGGGGGCGCCACTGTCCCGGTGCAGTGTACGCTCCGCTGAGATGAGGTCTGACCCATCCCCACAGGACGGGGGAGGAGTTCAGTCCAGTTCCCGACCCCTTCCCCCGCAGGAGCGTGAGGGGGGGGGTGGGGGATGGGAGTCGGAAAAGCTCCGGTTTTGAGGGCATTGTTGAATGCACTGTTTCGTTCTGAGCATTTTGAGCACCCCCCCGGGGGAGGTGCACTCCCCTTCCTTGCCTTGATGCAGCTTCCGATAGACTGGAAGGCAGGTACTAGTTCCCACTCCCGTCAATGTCGGACGGCACGACGCTGGGGGCCCGTTCCCCCACTGGCACAGGGGCGTAGGTCGGGGCTCTGGAGCGGGGGGGGGGGGGGGGGCAGGGAAGTGTTAGAAGGGGGGGAGGACCCAAGGGTTTGTGTACGAACAATGGCCCGACAGTATTGTCCCGCTTGTAAATGTTGTTTTTTCCCACGGTCACTTTGGTCGGGGAGGGGGGGGCGGGGTACCCCCCCTCGTCCTGCGGTGTACGGCCATTCCAATACTTCCCTTTGGGGGGAGGGGGTCCGGCCCTACGCACTCCCCGGCCCCGTTTGCCCGGATCAGGCGTCAGTCGCACCCAAACACGTGACCGGCGGGTGGTCCAGACCTCGCGATGCTCTCCTCCAGCGTCCCGTCCTGCCACAAGACGGTGCACAGTGTCGTGCGGCCACAGATTTCGAAGACCAGAGGGGCCTCCGGCTTGGGCTCGGTCTTGCTCTTGAGCACCCCGCGGTACCACTTGATCCGGTCGCGCTCCTGCCAATTGTAGTTCGTCACGGACTTACACTTCAGGGGCGGCGCTGGCACGGCGCTGAGCGGAATGGGGATCGCGCGACGGTTGTCGGCGCTCAGCTGCGGCTCTTTGCGGTGGTCCTGGGGTGAGCGTAGAGATGCACTTGGGGGGGGGGGAGGGTCAAGGGGGGGGTTGCAGAAGTGGTCACCAAAGCGGGTGCCGGTGGTTGAAGAGCGGTTAGGCGCGCGCGGCGGCGGTCACACAACGGCCGGTGAGCCGGTGGGGGGCTCGCAGAAGAGGTTCGGGTGGAACAGACGGTCGCCCTGAACGGAAGGGGCGTTCCCTGCGCTGGGCGACGGGGACCCACCCGGAGGAAGAGGCCGGCCGAAACGGACCCGTTTGTGGCGACCGTCCGTAAACCCCTTCGTACAACGGCGAGGTGGGCAATACCCATACACAGGCCCCCACACGCAGCCCCCAGCTCACAGCACGCCACACGCGGAAACGCACCCCTGCCACGCACGGGGCTTGTGAGTGGCGAGGCCCTGTGGGCAGCGCTCGAGACGGCGTGTGTTCCGTCACCACACTGCCTCTGTCAGGTGTACTGCAGGGCTGCAGGCGGGGCCCCTGTCCTCTTTGGACAGCCTCTTCAATTTCTTGCTGCTTCGCTCCCAGGCCTTGACATCGCTTGTTCAGTGGCAGGTCCCTCTTCTATGCCACACACACACACGCTTGTAGTATACCGTAAACTAAACTCTAGCCCGGAACCGGATCAAGCTCCATGGTGCAGCTTGTCACTCTAAACCGTCACTTTCTGCCGTCATGCGATAACATGACTCCGTACCAGCATTCGGTACTGTCTCTATTACTCTATCACTCTACACTATCACTCTATTCCGTCGCTCTACACCATTACTCCATCCCATCACGGTGTCCCAGCACTGTACTGTATCCCACACTGTACCCCATCACGGTATCCCATCACACTGTCCCAGTACTCTGTACCACCACTCCATACCATCACTCCATACTGTCACTCTCTTCCGTCACTCTCTTCCGCCACAGAATACCCTCGCTCTGTACCATTACTCTCACCGTCACTTTTGTACTGCCACTGACAGAGCCTCCCCGCCCCTTCCACCGCCCCAAGACCCACACACCTGCAACTTTGCAAAGCCGGGACTGATCGGGGTCACGAAATCGCCCAGGCTCAGCGCGGCGTACCAGAAGAAGTCCAGCGGGTACACTTTGCTGGGGTGGACCCGGATGGGGGTGGCCGCGGCGGTGCTCGCCATGGTCGCGGCGGTCGGGGGCACCGGCTTGGGGCCCGCCACCTTCCCGCCCTTTGACGAGGGGCCATTCGCCTCGGGTTCGGCCGGGGGCGCCGCGTCCGCGCAGCCACAGGCGTCGGTCCCGGACTCGGAGTCCATGTCCACGTCGTCCCCGTCGGCCCCGTCGGCCCCGTCGGGGCTGTCCGCGGAGTCGCGGTCCTGGTCGTC
This sequence comes from Eutreptiella sp. 'Long Island Sound 2002', assembly GCA_964036045.1. NCBI lineage: Eukaryota > Euglenozoa > Euglenophyceae > Eutreptiales > Eutreptiaceae > Eutreptiella > Eutreptiella sp. 'Long Island Sound 2002'. Next base: position 6,609 of record CAXIWF010000869.1, read on the forward strand.
GGCGCCGGGCCCGCTCCCGGCGTCCTCCATGGCATCGGACCCGGCGCCGGCCGCGTCGGGCGGCGTGCCGGGGGCCAGCAGCCCGAGCTGGCCGCAGTTGACCGCGGCCTGCAGTTCGTCGTGGGAGGCGAACACCAACACGGCGAACCGGTGCTCCCCGATGGTCTTCCACTCGACTTGGGAGACCCCCGGCCACCGGCTCCTGGAGGGCAGGGATGTGCACGCAGAGGTGGCCTGGGGATACGCTTTAGGGGGGAGGGGGCTGAGCGGGGGTTGCGGCAGCGGCTGCACCAGCGGTTACCGACCGTTGGAAAAGCGGTTGGGAGGCGGTTTCTGACGGGGAAGCACCGACTGGACGGCCGTTTGGGAGCGGACAGGAGCGGTTGGCAGGGCGCCCCAAGGGGGGTCGGGATACCCCTCCCCCCCGTTCAGGCGCAACACTGGGACTGACCCCCATACACACCGCGGCCATCCTTGAACCCCCGGGGGGGGGAGGGGGGGCTTGCTCATAGCATTTCACGCTCTTGGGTATCGATCATGGGGGGCATTGAAGTGTCGAACTGCCCAACACCGACGGCATGGGATACTATCACGGTCCAACAGGCTGGCGCTCCAGGGGGGAGGGGGGGGGGCAGTGTGTGGGTGCGCGCGCGCGTTCGGTACTATCACCGAAGGGCAGCGGCCTAGTAAGCTCCTGGACGCTCTTGCGACGTACTATCAGCGAAGGAGACCAATGGGTAGGCAAGCTGATTCGACGCGGAGAAACCTCTTTTCGCCTGAGGTCCCCCATGGCGGCGAAGGAGGAGTTGGGCTCCATGGTTTCAGGGGAGGGGCGGGGCGAATGTGCGTCGCTAGTGTGCCTCTGTTTGGAAACAGGGACGCAGATGTTTGTTCCCGGCGTGGGGACTGGCACAACAAATGATGGGTCTGAAGGAGGGGTGCAACCCGATTGGATTGAGGGATGGAAGGAAGGAAAGAAAGACAACTGAATGCGGGACGGAATGCAAACTGAGGCAACGCACCCCACCGTCTGATATGTGCGCATCTTGATCCTCCGGATCGGACCGGGTTGAACCTCAACGGATGACACAGACCCATGACGACACTCCGAGACAGTGTGTGTGTGTGTGTGCGGCGACCATGGAATGCATTGGAAACCCAAAGGGACACAAGTGAGGAAGCACCGAGGGCATACACAGGCTTTGAAGGGTGGTGGGGAGGGGGGCTGGGCCCCCAGCGCGCGAGGTGGGGATCGGGGAGGGGGGGTCCAGGGGACCGTAGCAAACCTTTGGAGGGAAGAGGTTGTCGGGTGACAATTGTTGGTTCCAAATTTTTTGTTCCGGTCTGACTTGCGGTGTCAATTTCTGTCGAAAAAGTTCTGCGGTGCCTTTGGCGCCCAGTTTCCCTGGTTTCCATGGCTTCGCTTGGGGGGTGCCGGACCCACCCGCTGACGCCCCCGTGAAACCGCGCGGCCCTGAAAGATCCCCGGCTGACCCGCGATGCGTCCTCGCCGCAGTTTGGCTCCCGTTGGGAAAAGGTTGCCAGTCAATAGCAAAGCCTTTTGCCACTGACCACCAGGGCAATGGAACGATGTCCCAATGGTATGGGTTTCACTGTTCGTTTGATATTGTATGGCATGCACAACACACCCCGCACGGCCACACGCGCACGCGCACGCGCACGCACAGGCAAGTACAATGACCTACGCAGCGCGCGCGCGCGCACGGAGAGAAACAAAATTAGCAAACGAAAGGCGTCAACTTCTCGTCAAGCGGTTCAAAAAAAAAAAATCGCAGTTGGCCCTGGGGAGACCATCACAATATCATTCATACAACAGAAAAAAGACAGCAAAGGAGGGTCTTGCTTTGTGCAGAATCCAGCCTTTTGTGCCGCTCTGCGCTGCTGCTTTGTGCCGCCACGTGTAGCAGTGCCGTGCCACTGTGTATTGTTGCTTCGCAATGGCTGGGTCAGAGTCTGCCGGTTGCTGCCTTAGGCCCCGCTGGGAAGGGGAAGGCGGTCATGTGCCGCTGTGAGGCGCTCCTTTGTGCCGTCGTTGCCAGATGTCGGCCTGCGCAGCTCCGCGGTGCAGCGACATGCAGCCGCCCTGTGCTGCTCTGTTCCGCCGCCGCTTTGCAGGCGGCTTCGTGCACGTTTTCGCGTCTGATCAGCTGAGCGTTGCTGCTTCATGCCACTGTTCGCACCGCCGTGCGTGGCCGGTTGTGTGGTGGGTTCGGCCAACGGCTCCGCGCGGTGTGTGTTGCTGCTTGACGCAGCGCGGCGTGTCTCTGTGCGTTGTGCACCTGCGCGTTGCTGCTTTGTGCAGCCGATGTTGACGTCACCATCCACGACCTGCGGATCAGAGTGCGCAGGCCCGTCTTGGTGCAACACCGAAGAGGGTTTGGATGGCCGCGGTTGTGGCGTTGGATTTCGGAAGAAGCTGTTCCAACGATCCCATTTTGACCCTGGCACGCACGCACGCACGCACGCACGCACGCACGCACGCACGCACGCACGCACGCACGCACCACACAGCGAGACAGAACATGCCCGCCACCCACCCCAGCAAGCGGGGCAAACACGGAGTCAAAGCCGACTCATCGGGATGGGCAGTTGGGGGGGGGGGGGGGCACCTCACGTCCTCCTCCGTGACGCCCTCGGGGATGGGCCCGGCCATCATGGTGTGCTCCGCATCCGTCCGCCAGGCATGCATCGCAGCGTCCTGCAGCCCGTGCGGCAGCAGCGCCAACGTGTGCCGGGCGTCGATGGCGCCGGCCTGCGTCACGGGGACGACGTCCACTGCGCTCATGACCACGTGCAACACGGTGCCCTCTTTGTGTGCTCGCTTCCATTTCCCCACGAGATACGGCTTGTCCTGCATCAACACATCGAAACCGTGCACAATTGTGTTCGAAGCAGCGGGAGGGGTCGTGCGCGGCTCAAAAGCTCCACGCCCCCCCCCCCCGCCGCCCCCCGTACCCAAACTTGGCAGTTGGCGGCGACATGTGAGGGCTGTGTCTCACCCCCCGCCCCCCAAACGCGCAAATCATTCGGAAAATTCAATGCCGCCAATGTTCACCACAGATGATTGACATGGACATGGTTGCTCGTGCCTGCGAATCGGTCTTGCCCCTCGGCAAAAAATACACGCAACGATCGTGGGAGCCCAAATTTGCTCAAATGCTTCAATGGAACGAAAGCACAATATCGAAACCCGGCGGAGATGCTAAACAATTTTCCAACAGAAGAAGGACCATCGCCCGCCCGCATATGCCCCAATTTCTGCCAAAAAGCATTGGATCTCCATTGTACCAAAATGGCGTGTGCGCCAACATCGTCTCAAAAACCCCCACTTGCACGGCAATCGCCTTCACGGCATATTTCGTATATTTTGCGCACCACGAAGGTGGCAATGACTTGACCCTTTGAGCGCGTCAAACGGCGGATCCTTTTTTGTCGAGTTGGTGACCAAACATAACGTGAATTGATGGGTGCCTCGGATGCTGGAAACATCTTGCTGTCCGTTGAGTGTTCATTGACGATTCGGAACCCTTGCTGCACGCCGTAGGGGTCCATCTCTTGTCGGTAACACGCTTGTTGGAGGTCGGCAAGATCTTGGAATTTTGTGACGACACCTTTAGTACTCAGCACGCATGCAAGGCCATATGTACCGTTGCCAACAATACCTTGGCATAGCTAGGCCCTTAGGTGGGTCCTCGATGTCCCTTGCCTCCTTGGTTGCAAACCACGAACCGCTTCCGGGGGGGATTCCGTGGGGGGGAAAATATGAATCTACAAATTCTGGCGCGACAAAATCTGTGCCATTTCTTAAAAGTGAGCGAACGAATTATGTATGGTTCCCAATAATTGCTAATGAGAAACAGTGGACACTTGCTGTTATTTCCCAGTGAAGTTTGTTTCTAGATAGTCCCTGGTATTTCCTGGTGGACTTTGGATGGTTGCTGTCCTTTCCTAGTGGACTCAGGATGGTTGCTATTATTCCCTGATGGCCTCTGGATGGTTGCTATTATTTTCTCATGGTCTGTGCGTGGTTGTTGCCATTTTCTGGTGAACTCTGGATGGTTGCTGTTGCTCCCTGGTGGTCTCTGGAGGGTTGCTGCTATTTCCTAGTGGACTTTGGATGATTTTCTTGATGAATCAACCAGCACTCTTGTTTGTATCCGATGCAATGCCACATGAACACTGCGGATCAGTTTGTATGGCATCACTTGAAAGTGATGAGTGCGGGACAAGAAATCGTTGCATGAGGAGTCACCAAAAACGAAGCTGTTTCACAAAAGAAGGCACAGCCGAAGGAGGACATCCGCAAAAACACACAACACACTGCTCAACACAGTGATCTGACGAAAAGCGGCATTGTGTGGACAAGATAGGGAACATGCAGCCACCGTCCCGTACTTCAGCATTTCTGCGACTTCCATGGGAAACCAATTATCATTATCGTCAAGTCGCCAAGGCAATGCCTAAAGTACACCTATACAAATACTATACTTAAAAAACACGGAACAAATTGCGTACAAAAGTTTTGTACGGAATTTGAAATGCAGATTTTCTAGCTTGTATACCCCCCCCCCCCCCGGTAATTGCATTGAACAAAGCGGGCCGATGGCACACCTTGAAGAGCGGACATCGTTTGCTTTTAGTCTTAATCACTTGGCCGGGGTGAAATGGGCTCTCCTCGTTGATGCAATCAAGTTGTTGATCAGACATCAAATCCTCCGTGTACGCATCTACCACCAAGCACACCGAACCGTCCTATTGCGACATGTGGTTATGAGCAAGTTATCGATATGGTGGTTGCGCGCTCGGCAAGAGGTACTGCCGTTCAGGACAATTTACAAATGTAGAGCAAGGGGATGGCACTTGCACAACAAGTTGTCCAACGCGGGTACCCGAGGAGATCACTTGTGATAGAAGCGTTAGTCGCATTAACAAAAAAAAAGAAGGGCAACGGTGCAAACCTCAAAACCGATTAGTAGGTCAACGTGCCAATCCATCACTTGATACAGCGAAGGGTGCATGCTTTGTTCTGCTTGATCTTGTTGTACAACGCAAGGAAATCCCCTTTTAAAAGGCTGGACATGTTGCAAGAGTTGCGCATTCACATTCTTTAGGCATGTCTCTTCCGGGCCATCGTCCGTGAGCTTTCCCATGTCTCCGTGCACCCTTTTGAGGTCGACCAAGCATTCCGCATGCTAAAGGAAAGGGAAACAGTGAGAAAGGGCGATACGGATGCAACCCACGGCACAATGAAAGGGTGTGCTAACGGGTTGTCTTAACGCGGGTATAACGGACAACTAGGTGCACCAAAGAAGAACACACATCCGACCTTTACATGCACGAGATATCTAGCATTGGAGTGCATAAAGGTGCGTCCACATCTGGAAGCTTGGTGTTGTGTTTTCGGGAAGTCATATTGACGCCAACACGAGATTTGCAATTTAATAACGACGGGGCACGCTTTGATAAGCACTTTAGAACCTCATATTAGAGCGGGGAGAAGAAAAGGGAATAGTTCGGATGGGCACCTGAATGGAACCAACCATGGGAGGGTTGGCATCCACTCGCGAAACCACGTCACCGCTCAAGAAGGCGCGATCAACGATATCAACAGTCGCCGCCGTCTCGATGCTCGTGCAAGCTTCAATGTCCTTACTCGGCCAAAAGATCTCCAACCCCACTTCGTTTGGATCCAAGTCTTGAGCTGCTGCTTCTTCCTCATTCCCCAAGGATTCAACTATGCCTAAGACGTCAGGTTGACCTTTCAAGCAAACGACATCTGATGCAAGGAACATGGCACAACACCACGTGTTGCACACGTGTTGTGCAAATCAAGACTGATAAGAAAGGGCTCTATGACGCACGATATGGCTCAGCTTTCGGCTTGTGGAGCCGGTAAGGTGTACAAGCACAAGACGTACAAGCCCAGATCTGATGCACCAACACAACAAAACGAGCAACAAGAGCGTGATCACATGCAAGACCCTGAGTAGCCGTGATGTGAGCGAATAGTGAGAGCATATTGACACGTCGCCTACTCATCACGTGTGTGCTATTAGGTGCGGGGTTTCTTCTCGGTGCTTGCTGAATCAAAATATTTTCTATCACTGTAACCAAAAAATCCTTGCCACCAATACGACGCTCTTCACCACATGGCGAGAAACTTGTAAACCACCAGTTTTTCATGTGTGTGGTCACGAAATCCCTACTGTGAGTTCCTTTTGAAGCCGAGTCATACGGATCAAATTCTTCTTTTTTCACTTGCTTGCGTGACAAAATAGTCTTCGGCCGCAAGGGTCGTTTTGCGTCCTTCAAGGTGAATCGAGGCACGACGAAGCATAAATTTCATGACAGTAACGGATTATAAATTTGGAGTGAAAAATAAGGTGAAACTTTCGCGAAAATTTCAACTTTTCTGAAAATTATGAAAATTATGAAAATTATGAAATTTATGGTCTCCGTGGGGGGGCACTTCCTAGAGCCGTACCACACGACCCTTGCACCTAGAAACCGCCTCATGATCAAAGACATCACTTGTTGTCACATGTCCAAAAACACCAGTGGGCCATGGATGGGTTCATAAAGCACATTTCTTCCTGAAACCGAATCCTAACGCCAACAAATGCAGCACTAACGATCATGTAGTTCACGCGAATGAAGACTTCAGTTGCCACGTGGGAAAAGCTCAAGCGCTCCCGATAGGCGCATTGCCAATCAATTGAGCAAAACACACGCACCGGGGCATGGCTCGTTGGAAGACAAGCCACAACCTCACCCAATGCAGCAGCTGTAGAGGAAGTATTGAGGGCATTGAAAATTTCATTTGAAAATTTGTTGAAAATTTCGTGGAAATTTTCGCTTGAAAATTTTTGCAAATAGGCGCTTTCCTCCCTCAATCGCTAACTTTGACACATCAAGTGAGACTTCTTTTAAAGGTAGCACCAGTAGTTGGTTAGTTGCCCAGCACACCTCCAGTAAAGGCGGAATCAAGATTGCATGAGAACGGAAGCTCAAAGTGACCGGTGCATGAGTTGCTTTGCGCCTAGTGCTGCTTGGTGTGTCATCATGTTTAGATACATGGTGGTGGACAATTGTAATGACCATGCTTCTATTGTGCCAATATGTCGTAAGGTCTCACCACTTCACTTACCAATGTTGGAGCACAAGAGAACTCGTCAGCAGAGCAGGCATAGGACATGGAGCAACACAAGAGTGGTTGCCCGAAGCTAAGGAAACGAGAAAGTTGAAATGTTGTCGTGTGCTTCCACCGGCCCTTGCAGACCCGATGACTCAAACTCTGCTTGCGAGTTTGTGTCGAGTACTTTTAAGTCTCCACTTTGGATCTTTCTTTGATGCCCGCAATTTGCCACAATTTGAATGTCGCAAAGCAAGGTTAGTGAACTTAATTTGCATAAAGGCCCCAAACAAGTACGAGAGGCTGGGGTCAGAAAAGGTTTGAGAGAGTTATGAACAGGGCGAAATATTCCCGTTGTTTTAGTTACTTCAGCGGATCAGATCCAAAGCTGGCGTATCTGCCGACGCGACCTACCAGTCGAAATCTGGTGAGCGCCAGGGTCCATGAATTTTCTTTGAGAAACTCATTCCTTCATACTATGAGCACTCCATTTCTCAGATCCATGAAAGCTGATGGCGCACGAATGGTAGGAAAGTATTGTTGGTTGCCGACGCCATCAAGTTGCCCTTGGTGCCGCCTTCCCCAGAGCTCAATGTCAGATTCGCACGACAATGGTGCTACTTGGGGCAATGCAAGGCCAAGGGCAAGGCCTTGGTGGCTAACATCAAGAAGGCGTCGTTTGAGAGCAAGACTTCGGAAGTGAACAACAAAGTAGGACGCGAAATAGGCAACAATGGGTCATACGCCCGGAGATGCAACCCGTTCCCAGGTGCGCCTTGCAAAAATCCATGGGCACTTGGGTGTAATGAGGCACATGCAACGCTTTCTGAGTGTCTATTTTTTTTCGATCTATTGGCAACATTCTTATGCATGCTCCGCCGTGCTTGTTGTTGTAAGCCCAACTGAAGAGTCTCACCATTGTCAACGCCCAATTTTAGTTACGTAGAACACCAACTTTGTGTGCACAGACTCTCTTACTTTCCGCAGCTTTGGGCGCAAGCCATTTTCTATGAGTTTTGCTCCGCTTGCATAATCCACTGACGAGTTCTCTGTGGTGCTGTACCTGTGATTGTGTAGTGGTGTCCACAACACCTTCTCACATCCATTTGGGTCCAACCAACACCCCCCTCCCTCACCCAGTAGGAGTTTCGATTTTCAAGCTTTGTCCACCCCTATCCATAGGTCGCGTACAATCCCGCAACTAGCCCCGAACCATTTGTTGTGAAGAAGGTGAAGTCTACCGTGCACTAGTCAAAGGTCTTCACGTAGTGGGGACTCGGCATAGGTGGTGGGGGGTTTCGATCTTTGATCGCCTATCCTTGGGGTGGCATGGTGGCCGTATGGCATGGTGACCAAGATCCATGACTCGTGAACTACATCACCATACCACACGCCCCACAACAATTAGTGCGTAGGATGTAGGAGTCGCATGTGTGAACACATGGGAAACCGAGTTCCTCGGCAAGGCGAACACAGTCAAGGTTAGGCACGATGCCGAAAACACTATTGTCACTCCTTACAGCGTAGTGTTTTGGTCACGACCACTGAAGACGCTTTGTGCCATACCCTTGGTTTGCACGCTTATGTGTGGGGGTTGGGGGGCTTTTCGGGACCTCCCATCCGTGGCCCACGGTCTGATCCACTACCTCCATGGACCAAACAGAGGGAGGTGATAGGTTGTCCATTGGATTGTACTTGCAACATACATTGTGTATTATGCATACATTTTGTCACATTTTACTTTATCAAGAAGCGTGTGTGGGTTGATTTTTGCTTTGTGCTTTCATATTGCACCACAACACCGTTTTTTTTTCAAGAAACATGTGTATCGTTTTTTGCTTTGCATTTGTGCTTGCATCTTGCAGCAGTACGTGCGTTGTGAACCATTTATTTTTGCTTTTTCGGGCTTTTTTGAAAAGGCGGGGGGCGGGGGGGTTTCTCTGGACCCCCGATCCACAATCCGCGCCGATCCTTGTGGTGGGGAGGGGAGGTTTTGAGGATCTCAAACCCGCGTGGATCGGATAGTGCCCAGTGGAAGGTGGTTACGCATAAATTGCTGGTCGGGGATAATGTTTTATTGGTCCCCCATAATTGCAAAAGAACATGCTCCACCACACAACTACCCCATAGGATTTCTTTGTCCCAAGTTGCCACAACCAAGTGACCTCGCAAGACTTTGAGTGAAAAACTTGTAGCATCTAAGTCGGAGAGGAGCCTCCTTGACGGACGGCCGGGGACCGTGGAAAGAACACTGGGGACGTTGAATGAAGGAGGCCAAACAACCCACACCTCCTCCTCAAGGGATCGCCGCGGAACGCGGACTCGACCTTGCCCAAACCTCCAACCTCCTCCCCTTACCTTGTGCCGAAAACCACCAAATGCACCAACAAATGGCCTAGAAACACACCACCGCCATTGGAATGGCCAAATTTGATGGTGGTGTGTCCCAACCAAAGGGTACTTAGGGCAAGGAGTGCATAATGCATGGTGCAAACAATGGCACGGGAAGCAAAGACAAACCATGCACCACGTGTTCTTCCGATGTGGTGTGGCAAGCAAGGTCAAAGCAAAAAAAAAGATCCACATTCTTTCAAACAAAAAATCACAGTTAAAGAGAAAACAAAAGGAACCAACACACACCTTGAAGGCTTCCATTCCAACCAGGCAGCCATGTGAATGGACCACATATTGTCACTTTGAGGGGCATAAAAAGTCTGGTGAGCACATGAGCTAGAGCTTGAGCCACATCTGTAGCTTGGAGGTTGGAGGGGGTGGGGGTAGAAGCATTTCCACCCCAAGAAACACTAGCCCCCAACTTTCCTCTTGAAAATGTTAGGGGTCCTTGTCAAGCAATACAAGGGATTGCTTTTTGTACCTTCGCTGCATGTCGCACTTCGGGCCAGACTACCTCCTCAAGAGAAGCTTCAAGGTGCTTCTTTGACACATGGTCCGCATGATGGTCCAACGCGGGCCGCCCACAACTGCACATCCAAATGAGCCTACTGCTCCAGCCGCCACATCTAATTCACACACCCATTAAACAAGTGGAACATTCCTTGGTCGGCTTGCATAACCCCATCCGCACTCCGGGGTTCGTGGTGCCCGGACGTATTTCTGCTGCAACAGCTCGACGTTGTCCGACAGCTCTTCGCTTGCATTCATAGCCTCGATGCAGTGCTTTTCAACCACCGATTCTCACTGGTGTGGTTGGTCTTCACTAATGCCCCAGCAAGATGTACAGGCACGGAGTCCAGGACACAGGCAGAGCAAAAGAAAGAGCAACAAAACATGTGCATCGGCATATTCTTCTTATTTGTGCCTCCGACAACCTTCTAAGAGGATGCCGCCTCCAAGACGCACGGGATCCGGGGACGACATCACCCTTTTTTTGAGGTGCAACCCAACATCCTTGCTTCCAGCACTTGTCCAAATCCACCACGAGAGAGAGAGGATCACTGAACTTTATCCACTTTAATGGAGGGTCCAGCATTGATCTACTTTAGTTGTGCGTGGATGACCTTATCAGTCTGGTACGAACCGTGAAGAAGCCGGCCACGGCGGTGTGCAATGCCGAGTGCCCAATCTACCGACAATCCAACCGGACTATGCGGCAGTGGAGAGAAGACAAGTGGACTGTGAGCGCCGGGAGCTGCTGTGCTCTAAGGAAATTGTGTGCCGCACGCTGCTGCAACGACCGCCTTCGTCGCTGTACAGCAAAGGCAATGTGGGTGACGTGGAACTAGCCATCCGGTACATCCACATGTTGCAAGGGCACTTCTTGCAGTCGCAGTCCCGAGGTCGACCCACAGGCACCATCTTCATCATTCACTCCGTCACAGGGCGGCCCATCAAAAGAGTATTCGCCTGAGATCCGACTGGGACGCAGTTCCAGGTGGATCAACTGACATGGGGCTGAAGGCGTTGATGGAGGCTGCCACGCGATGCAACTAGTCGCAGGTTGATGTGCATGAGGTGCCAGAGCTGATTCTTGACAGCTGGTGTGATGTCACGCAGTGGACGCAGAATTGCAAGCAGGTTGACCTCATTGAGCAGCAGCCCAAACTGTTTGTTGCTCGCCGGAACGTTGTGTGTGGTAGGCGGTCCGCGGATCACTGATCCGCGGGGGTCCAAAACCCCCCCCCTCGCCCCCCACCAAATGATCCGCGGATCACGGATCACCCACCCCATAACCCCCCCCCCCCCCCCTGCCTAGCAAAATGATCCGCAATTTTCCGGATCACTAATTCGGGCACGTGGACAGTCCTAGGGGCTCAAGAACCCGTGGTCGTGATGCGTACACATATGGAATCATGCCAACACAAAGAAGGCGGGCACATGCAAAGCAAAGCAATGGAAATGTTGGATAACCTGGATAAAAACCCCGCCACCGGCATGGGAAAAAAGGTCTCCACTGTACATACACTGTACATTTTAGTTTTGAGTTTATGTAGGGGAGTGGGAAGTGGGTATAGGGTCAGAGCGAGGCATTCGCCGAAAATGTACTCCCAAATGTAAGTATCACGTAGAGCACGCACAAAGCAACATATTGATTGACCAATTTGTGTTGCAAAAAATGATCCAAAAATGTAACTTCCAAATGTAAGTATCACACAGCAACATATTGGACCAACAATGTGTCTAAAAAAAAAAGAACCCAAAATGGAAATTCACTTGTTCCATCAATTTAACTTCCGAAAAATGATCCACAAGTTCACAAGACCATTGACACAAAGTTCAAAGTGCAATAAGCAAAATGGTCCAGAATGGTCCAAGAATGATCCAAAGTGATCCACGGATCACCACCCCCGAAACCCCCCCCCCCCACTGCCTAGTGTTTGGATCAAAAATGATCCGGATCACCCACCCCATAAACCCCCCCCCCCCTGCCTGCCGCACTGTAAAGCAGTGCTACTGTCCCATGTTCGACAGCACTGCACTTGGCAGCTGCGGTGCCCAACAAGCTGCCCTGTCCAGCTGCTGTGCTAGGGATTGTAGGTCCTGTGCAAGGCTGCTAGTAGTAGTCGTAGTAGAGGACGCAATGCAGCGGCTCTCAGAATCAGCTTCACTGCATCGAGGCGTCGGTGGTCCGCGATGCAGATGTGGGGCCACCACAATTGAATGGATGGACGGCGGTGATGTCGCCCTGCATTCGGGCTTTGGTTCACCACCAAGCCCATGTAGGGGCCGCCTGCAAAGATGGCTCGATGGCGTTGAGAATTGCATCGGACGGTGGGCACGTCTTTTGCATCGAGGTGCTGATTGAACGCAAAGCCGACGTGCAGGCGACGAACATCGGCGGTAGCACGGCGCTGATCATGGCATCGCATTTCGGCCATTTGGCTTGTGCTCGGGCGCATCAGCCACAACTCAGCCGTGCAGTGCCTGTGGGTGGAGTGCGCTGATGCATGCATCCCAAGGCGGCCACATGGCTTGCCTCGCGACCTTGGCGGCCCACGAGGGTGGCGGCTGCAAGTGGATGCACGCCGCTGATTGCTGCCGCGAAGTCCGGCCATGTGTCGTGCGTCCCCTTGTCTCCCACGCTGGTCTGTATCAGTGGGGGAGTGTACCGCTGCAGTTGTGATACGGGGGTTGGGGGGCTGGTGGTGACCGATGCGGCTGACACTGAAAGGGGGCAGATGTGTGATCGGGGCGAAAGAAGGGAGGCATAGGCCTCGTCGGGTACCGGGGGGCGAGGGGAATAGAGGCAGTCGCCCGGGGGGTGGGTTGCACCCCCCCAAACTTGGGCGAGGTCCCCAGGCCGGGGGCTCAACGAGGCTGGGCCATTGAGTCTGTGCGTTGAACTTTGGCACCGAAATTTTGTTGGGGTGTCATGGTGACTTTTCTGAACCGCCCCGTTGCGCTGATCCCCGAAACACCCTTTCCGCTCTTGCTGCAGTTTGGGTTTAGGACCACTTCCGGCCCGTCTCGGTTGTGATCTATTGGTCCGGTCCATGGGGCCCCAATGTTGGGCGGCGTCGGGCTAAGCCCCCCTCGCCCCGCCCTCTGAATTCTCCCTTTCGTTCCTGTCCGGCACACTGATTGCACACTGTATACATTTACTGTAGTCTGACTGATAGCCTGACTGGAAGTGATTGTCTGACTAGACGTAGTCAGACATGATATGTTTGTCGTCCTGTCTTAGATACAGTCTGTGTCTTGAGGTTTCACCAGGTTTGGCATAGAGAATAAGGATGCACTTATGCCTTATTGTGAAGTGCATTGCCTCAAATTTGCAATTTTTGCAGCACTGTCTGTCTGTATTTCTATCATTACAATCCAATCAACCAATCAGGTCTCATCCCCCCCCCTGCCCCCCCCGAAACTTTTATTTTCACCTGACGTCACCCCCGGCAATTGAAAGTTCGCCCGCCTCAGGGGTGTGGACAATCGGTTCTGGGACATCTTCATATGGTGACCAGTGCCTCAGCCGCTGCTGCCGGAGTGTGTGGCAGATGTTGTGTTGCAGCGCGTGACCGCCTGAGGGCTGTGCCGCGATCCGTATCGTTTGCGCCGCCCGCAGCAGCACCGTGTGCCGGGGTCCCACGGACCGCGTTGCCGCACGGGCTTTGTGCGACGCGGAGAAGTCATGTCTGCGCAGTGTACCGTGCGCCCCCGTTCCGGACTTGTGTCTTCCTCCGCGGCCTGACCGCTGGGCACTGGGCATGCGCAGGCCCAGTGACGTCCCCACGCACGCACTCCATACACACGCATGTGCCACAACCAATGGTTGATGCGTTGGACAATGTGACACTGCCTCCACCGTAGACCAGGGTACACCCCATCCCCATGTGCCCCAAGCGCACTCCCCGATGTCCATCTTTCTCTCCTCCCCATCCATTCATACATGACCTTTGTTCACTACGCAGGACATTCCATACGACTTGCCTGGTGACGACCAGACTTGCCACTAGCGTCAGCCAAGCCAGCCACAATCAAGCAAGTCCGGGACCTACTGAGCCATGCACCGGATGCAACAGGTTCCTACTGAGTTCTGGATTTCGGTGCGGTAGGAAATACCGGGTGGCACACAGTACAGGGCCGATTCCTAACGAGAACCAGGTTTCCTGCCGGACGCTAGTGGCATGTCTGGTGACGACCCTTCAGAAGATGAACCTCCATCGGCATCGCTGGCCACGACCCAGCCTCGGCTTGCGGCAGACGGTGCGGTGGCCGCGGCAGCACTGGCGGCAGCAGCAGCGGTACGGCCAGGCAGGATACGAGGGAACATTGGCGGGCACGCTGGAGCTGATGTCACTGATGCTGGAGATGATGTCGATGGTCAGAGAGTGGGCTCGGATCAAGGCTGCTGCGACCAGGACCCCGGGCTGTGGGGGTACGACGCACCTTGCGAGGAGGACGTGCTGTGAGGGGCTGTGGGGCTGTGGGATTGTGCGGATTGTGGGTCACAAATGGCACCTTCTGTGCACATTTGTGTGCACCTTGTGGCGTCTTGCGTGCTTTACAACTTAAATGAAGTGACAAGGTTCGACCGCCCCTTATACATGTTCCCCCTGGCATACATGTTGGCGACACTATGGAATACACATCACAGTCTACAAACTGCAGGTACCTTACCACAGCCAATGCCTGCAAACTACAGACCTCTGTACAATTTTCTGCCATGTGTCGCGGTCCATTGAACCCGTCGGGCGACCAGAAGGCGAAGAGTTAGAATTGTTGTCATATACATCTGCTCCGAACGCGTGTACATTTGCACTGATGCGCTTGTATAAACCTGACAGAGCAACAGATTCCACTCAAAGCCGCACTTGATTTGAGATCCATGTGGGTTGGTGCAGATCACAGTGATTTTTGGCCCAATCATCTGCCATTTGGACATAATTCTACAGGCAGCCAATAGCCACATATTGTGAACATGTGCAATCACTCTTACACGCAGATGATGTCTTTCCGTGATTGTCAACGATTTCACATTCAATCGGCGAATACTGTCACTTGGGATTGGCTTTCTTTGAATGTGTGCTCTGCCTTTGTGTGTTGCTGGACTAGGTTGCCCTGCCATCCGTTGGGAATAGTATTGCTATGGCAGCCGTAAAACATTCCATTATATTCTGTGCATGTTGAATCTGCAGACGACGATAGCACTGGGCTAGGGATAGTGTGGGGAAAGTGTACACGTGGTGTTTGGGGTCTGGGCCATGCATTTGATGGAAAATTTTTGACAGGCGACATCTGTGAAGTGAATATCAAAGTGTCTAAAGCCCCACGCTTGCCTGTTCCTGCTAAGCCAGCTTGCAAAACAGGGTCTTCAATGGCACAGCCCTCCTCCTCTTCCACACCTTTCCACAATGCCTGTGTTTTCTTTGTGAACTGTAAGGGTCACAGGCACACATCCTCCACGCCACGAGGGGGATAATGTAATTTCATGGTCGTTTCACCCACCCCCTGGGCGGAGGGGGTTAGGTTCGTCGCGTGGCAAGGGGGGCTGTCCCAATTCCTGAATGAGATTTTTCTTCAAAAATGTCATGAGTCCCATCAAATTGATTGGCGGAATGTGTGGAACGCGAAGATGTGTGCCGGTTGGGGGGGGGGGGGGGGTTGGATCAATTTTTTTTTCAATCGTCAAAAGTAGTGAACATTGTCCAAAAATGGTGGAATGAAGTGTCAACTCTCTAAATTCGTTCATCTTCAAAGTGCATCAATGTCTCCAGAACAGGGAAAATCATGCTGTAGAGCTGTGGAGCATAAGTGTCAGAAATTGAAATCCACCAAAATCGACTTGAATTCTTCTTAAATTCAGCATATTTTCCTCAAATACCGAAGCTTCCGAAGTTTCGGAAGGAACAGCCGGATAAATAGGCATAGGTGTATGTTTTTTCATTGTCATGTTGACGAGGTTACGGGCATGTCCAACGCCAGTAGCATGTTGCATGCGTGGGACACATGCGTTTAGAATGTGAGCACAGGTGAATCGACTTATGTACCTTTTCGCACATTGGCTTTTTGTGCTCCTGGTTTTGCCTTCCCCTCGAAGGCGTGGCTGACAGCGGGTGGCTTACTCTGTAGCGTTGTCCGGAGAAAACCGGGTCCCCTCTCTTTGCGAGGGATAGGCGTATCTTAAAGATACTATATGGCACTGACCCTGCGCCAAAATGTAACATAACCCAGCGGAGAACTCAGCGAACCCGCAGATACAGTCGCCCAATGATGCTATAGAATGAAAGGAGGAGCCCCAGCGCCCCCAAAAAATGGAAACAGAAAAGTCTTCAGGGGCAAGTTCAAATTCTAACTTTGGCAACCAATCTCTTGGGTCTGCGACCCACCAACCGACCATCTACCGCAAAGGAGGGGGAACAGTGGGCAGGGCCATGATGTCATGTTTTGAAACAACCAGCACGATCCTAACCTCGTGCAAGACTCAATCAGTTCAATCCACTGCAATGTTGCACAACCATGAATGTTTTGCCATGCTGCTGTCGCATACCATACACATACACATACACATACACATACACATACACATACACATACACATACACATACACATACACATACACATACACATACACATACACATACACATACACATACACATACACATACACATACACATACACATACACATACACATACACATACACATACACATACACATACACATACACATACACATACACATACACATACACATACACATACACATACACATACACATACACGTGCACATACACATATACACATACACATACACATGCACATACACATACACATGCACATGCACATACACATACACATACACATACACATACACATACACATACACATACACATACACATACACATACACATACACATACACATACGCAAACACAATCCATACCTCAAAATGATCGCCACGTTGCCCTTGCCATTTTGAGATTTTTATGTTGGGCAAACAACTTTTTTTTAGGGGGGGGGGCTACAGCTTTTTGGAGCCGTCTTCTTGTGGGCTTTCGTATGGATTGCCACCTGGCACATGCCTTCCCAAATAGCGGAGGGACAGGGGTAGACACGCTTCAGTGTGGGGTGGGGGGTTAGGTTGGGAGCGGTCCCGAGGCCGCCCTGTGGGTCACTGCTGTCGCGCGCGCGCACCTGAAACACCGCCAGCTGGCGCATGTGCTCATGAGCGTTCAAGGACTGGCATCTGTGCTGCAGAGCTGCTGTCGTTCTCTGTTACGGATGGGCGCAGTTGTAAGCCTCGGGCTTGCGCTGCCGCACTACGAAGCGTCCCCGCATCCCAAGGGTCCGCCCGCCGCCGACTACAGGGTCACCCCGGTCGTGTTCGGGGAGCAGTACATGAGCGGCAACCAGTTCAGCCTCGCGGTCTCCACAAAGATCGACCACGACGACCTCCGCGAAAAGGGGGACGTGATGGACTCGCGGGGTCGCCGGCACTTCCGGATCTGCGGCGAGGAGAACGCGCAGCGCAACAACTGTTGGCTGGTGTTGGACGCAACGGGCGCGGCAGTGCTGTTCATCTCGAAGAACACGGACAGCGGTGCCTGGCAGTTGTGCCGCGACAACGAGCGCCGCGTGCTCATCATCAAGTCGCAGAGCCCAGCCAAGCGGGCCCGGTTTCAGGTTCGGGACGGCGGGGGGATGTGCAACTGCGTGTCTTTTCGCATTTTTCGTCTTGCATCTGCTCTCGGTGCGGTTTGTTGTTGTGTTGTGGAACCCCTGGACAAGTGTATCAAACAGCCACGACCCGTTGTTTACGACGTACAAGAGGATGCTGGGGACTCCACCCAGGAGGTGAAGCGGGGCGGAAAACCACCAAAACGACAAGGACAGGCAGACCGTTGAGCACCCTTGTGCGGGTCCAATGTGGGTTGGATTGCCCTCTGTGTCCATCATTTCTTGCGCTGCGCTTTTTTGCTTTTATTTGATGTTTTTCTGCATTTGCATTTTTTTTTTTTGCATAAACGTGCATTTGCGGTTTTTTTGCCTGAATTTGCAATTTCTGCATTTCGTTTTTGTGTTTGTTTTGCATTTTAATTGCGTTTCCGTTGCATGTTTTTTTGCATTCAGTTGCGTTTTTTTGTTGCATCATTCAGTTGTGTTTTTTGGTTGCATTCTTTTTCAGGGGTCATCCACTTTGGGAATTTCGGACATGCTGATGGTTTGCGCAAACGCCCCTGGTTTTTTCCGAGTCCCCGAAATTAGCGAAGAATGAGAATATGCACATGGGCAACCCCCCCCCCTTTTTTTTTCAGAGTGGGACAGGTGTTCACAATGGCAAACTTGGGTAGTAAAGTCTGTTTGTCCAAAAGAAGATGACACTGAACTGCCCCTATTTTTATGCATTCCGGTATGGTGCCGCTTTGAAGAGGCAAGGCAATGTGCTGTGCATGTGTTCCGTTGCCTTGTGTGACGCAACTTCCTTCACATTGGGTATGGCATCACGTTTGCTATGTGTTGACCCTATGCAGATGTGGCGCTGCTAGATTGGAAGGTTGAGCGCACCACCCCTCGAAAGGCACATCAGAGCCCATGGTACAAGTGCAGCATGATACTGTTGTGGGGGTGTGGGGCCATGCCTAGCCTTGTGAGGATTCGCCATTCGACTTCTTGATCAACTGCAAGCGGTGTGGCCAATGCATGCAGTTTATTTGGCGCCATGGGCTGCATTGCTGATGACATTGAGGAAATCGCACCCCCTCATGGTAAGGGGGGTTGATGGCTTTAGGCTCTAGCTCTATAGCTTGCTAAGCTTAAAGGGGAGGAGCCTGCTTCCTAAATGCCTACCCACGGTAACAATGCCCAAGGTATGTTACTATGAACACGGGGTGCAAAACACTTTCGTGCGATTGTTGATAAGAATTCTCCACTCTACATGTAACTTTTGGGAAAATAGAGAAATCCCCCCCTTTTTTCCAAGACACAAATTTTAGGTGTCATTTTTTAAATAACCCCCCCCCCTTTTTTTTGGACCCCCCAAAAGTAGGCGAAAGGGCAAGGTGGGTACATAACCCCTGCCGCCCGGGGGTCCCCACCGCTTCAGAGCGGGGGGCAAAATCAGAGCTGGCCCACAAGTGGGCAAGGTGGCTACATAACCCCTGCCGCCTAGGGGGGGTCCCCACCGCTTCAGAGCGGGGGGCACAATCAGAAGTGGCTCACAAGTGGGCAAGGTGGCTACATAACCCCTGCCGCCCGGGGGGTCCCCACTGCTTCAGAGCGGGGGCAAAATCAGAGATGGCCCACAAGTGGGCAAGGTGGCTACATAACCCCTGCCGCCCGGGGGGTCCCCACTGCTTCAGAGCGGGGGGCAGAATCAGAGGTGGCCCACAAGTGGGCAAGGTGGCTACATAACCCCTGCCGCCTGGGGGGTCCCCACCGCTGCAGAGCAGGGGGCAAAATCAGAGGTGGCAACAAACGACATTTGTATAGCGCCTCGTCTTGCGATATCTGGCCCTCAAAAGCAAGTGGGTGGAAATGCTACCTAACCCCTGCATTCTCGGGACTTGTGTGTCTTTTTGCATTCCATTTGCGTGTTCTGCAGTTCGTTGGCATTCCCACCTGGTCGCTGTTCAGGTCGCAGTGATGCCGCCGCCGTTTTCCCGGCCCGGCAGCCCCGTGGACAGGGCCGGGGTCGCCGGGACCATGACGGCGGAGGGGGACAAGAAGGGCTTCGACCTAATCAGTCACGCCAACAGAGCGGCGCCCCTCGCGAAGGGGCGCAACAAGGACCGGCTGCCGATCCACGTCCCGGAGGGGGACACGGACGCGGGCCGTGCGCCGAAGGAGGCGCGCCCAGTGCAGTGCGCGATGCCGCGGACGTGGGAGTGGACCGTGGGGATCACGCCGGGCGTGGACGTGCTCTTGGCGCTCGGGGTGGCGCTGGTGTACAAGAGGGAGGCGGACCACATCGAAGACCGCTCCCTGGCACCGGCCTTCACGTGACCCGGACACCGGGCGCCGACAGGGGCCGGGGGCGGGATCGGAGACGGCCCCTCGTGTGTGGACCGGCTGCGACGTGAATGTACCCCGCGCCCCTTTGTACAGAAGCAGGGAGGGGGGGGTAGGCCTTTGCTGAGTGGCGACCGTGACCTACACCGCGAGGGGGGGGGGGGGGGTACAGGCGGCCCCAAAAAGTTTGTGGACCTCAAAACCGACCTCCGAGTTCGGGGCCCTTTGATATATTTCATTTTTTTTGAGGAAAAGTTTTCTGATGTGGGGGGGTGGGGGGTGTCAGCCAACATCCCGTGGGGCAATCCCCCCCCCCCCCGGTATCACTAAGCAAAGGTCGTCCCCTGGATTCTGCTGTGAGGAGTTGGCCTTCACGATTCCTAACCGTCGTTGTGTATTGGTGGGCCAGGGCCCACGGTGTGCGCAACGCAAAGGGTCGACAGGTGCAGAACCTGCCGGTCATAAGGGGACCTCTGCCGGCATGACATTGATGTGGCGGGCCTGTGGCATCGGCGTCTCTCTTGCCAGTCGAAGGTCGCAGAGATGTCCAGATGTGTGCTGCTTGTGACGCTGACGGTGTTTACCACCACCGCACACGTCGGTTGGTGTGCGCGCCACATCCCACATTGAGGCCAGCGCCCGCAGGGGCACACCATCGCACTGCCTTGCGGCTACAGCCCCGGCCGCCTTTGGGCCCCAGAGCCCTGCGCTTGGTCGCCCCAGTGAAGTGGCACAGCCGACCATGAGTGCGCTTGTGCGACTGCACGCGCGACACGAGCAGCGCCGTAGCGGCGTTTGGGGGAGCCTTTCACAGTGCGCGCAGGCCCAGGGCGACGCAGTGAGCCCGTGCAGACGCACACAGGCACAGGCGGCGAGCGGGACCCCGTTTACGCAGACCAGCGGTCGGAGAGGCCATCGACCTCCGTGCACGCGTCCTCTCAGAGGCGCAGTAAATGGCACAGAATGGCCTCCGATCAGCATTTTCCTTTGGCTAAATGACTGGCGATGTCGAACACGGAACTGTGGGTTGCTGCGCTGGGGTCGCACGTGCCACCGGAGGCGGCCATGCGGGAGGCACCGCCATGCAACGTCCATTACGGGGGACCCTCGTGGGCACCGGGGCCCACACGGAGGTCTGCATGTGTACACGGGAGGCCCCTGGATCTCACACGACCCAAGCAGCGCCTCGCCCATTCACGTTCTGCGGTGTTTCTCATGGTGCCCCCCCCCCCCCGTCCCGTGTGCGACGCTGGTGTGGCCGTCGGGTCAAAACGGAACTACAGAAGCTCTGAGATATCTGGTCCAGGGTCATGTGGGGTGCAGGTTCGGTGTTGGTCATGCACATGTTCGACCCCTTTTGCGACCCCTTCACATGGCACGCTCATCCCCCCCCAAAAAGAGGAACAACACCCAAATGAAGTCCTCAGGCGCGGCGTGGGGATGCCCTCAGGCATCCGGTCGTCCAACAGTGCAGCAGACAAGGCCCCGCCGGGGGCACCAGTCCATTAACCGCCGGCCGCGATCATGAGTCCGGTCGCGCGCACATCGCGCACGACCGGAGGACACACATCCCAGTCCCCTCCCTGACCGGAAGTCCCAGAGTCCAAACATACGTCCCACCGCCCCCGGACGTCGGCTCACGCGGGACACATCAGTTGTACTTTGACTGTCGGCGTGACCCTGTCCGCCTGACTGAGCCCTTACGAAGGCACACGTAAGTCTGAGCAACAAAAACGATACATTTCCCCCCCCCCAAAGCGTGCGGCAGGCACACGGCCTCCACTTCGGCGTCCGCTGCCCGTCCGTTGCCTCATCGCCTCCCGCTGCTGTCCGTGATCCGTCCATCGCAGTTGTCGACCGGCCCGGGGCTGGTGGGGCCCTCTACTCCGTTGCATCATTTCCCGGTGACCACCAAAGCCACGGTATCTGTCATCATCCGTCATCACCCCTCCGCAGCCGTCTTGGTGAGGGTACGGCATCCCTAACCCACACCCAAAGCCCTGTCACTGACCCATGACCTGCTATGTGTACTCTCGATGGACACTCGGTGGAACTTCGGTCACGAGTTTAAAAAAAAAAAACAGTAACTGTCATCAAGCCTTCCCCCAAACCGGGTCGGGCCCGCCACAAACCGGCGGGTACCCGTCAACCGCCATCGATTCGCCCTCAGCCGCCATCGGTGATCACCAGCGGCCCGTCAGTGAACACCTCCCATTCACTGCCGCCCGCAACCGGATGACCGCCAGGCACTGCCCGGCCTGCTCACGTGTCTATACCATATTCCCTCTGCCCCGTCGGCCCCGTGCAGAGCATCGCGCCTCATCTCGCGTGGCCCATTGCTTGGCTATGGTGCCACTTGCCCTTCTCAGGTGTGATACCACAAACGGACGGGCGGTCTCTCTTACCGCAGCTATCGCCTCTGTCCTCGCCACCATCCGTCCTCATCACGAGCAGAGGGATGGATACAGGATTGATGCGCTTGTCTTGTGGGACAACCGTAGCACTGGACAGCTCTGATCCCTGACCCCGAGAGAGATTTCTCGAGTGCCTTCTGATGGGCAAGCCCCGGCAGCTTATCATGGCTTGACCAAACAAAGAAAAGATACAGGCTTTATGTGCCTGTTTATGGTGGGCCTGCTGACGAACCGACACTGCGGTGGTCATTTGGTGAATGGTTTGACCCGGTTCAGGTCGGCAGTCAACAAAGGCGACGGGTGTCAAACAATGCTTTGTCCGAAAAAACATTCAGCGTCGTGTTGCCTTCATCGAAGCTGGCAGTTCCGCTTCTTATGGGCACCCGCCAGCGATATGCCTGGCGTCGGGTGGCACGACGTGCGGGTTGGGAATGTGGCGTTGTTTTGGCCGTGCTTACCCGACCCTCCCCGAGACCCCATGGACGTCGACGTGATGTGATGCCCATAAGCCGCCGTATGCAGCACGAAGTCGCCCCCGAGTACCTGATGGGGGGAGCGGGGGCCTTGCGGGGCGGCGACTTCGTGCCGACCATCGTGACCCGTACTGCAAACTCATGGACTCCAGCGTGGTGTGATGTGCGTCAGCTCCACAAGTGACCAAGCGTGCCTGAATGTCATCCCCCCCCCGTCCCTCTCTGGTACTGATGGTGTTTGAAATGCAACCCGCTGATCATCTCGGCCTTCAATCTTCACACCGCTGTCTTTCTCAGTCTTCAGTCAGTGTGCCTCGTGGACACTGGGAAGCCCACGGGCGTGGCAGTCCCCCGGGTTCAGACTCAGCTAATCCTCACCCCCCCCCCCCCTCCCCCTTGCGCAAGCACTGCCTTGTCTAAGCACGGGGACCCGTCTGACCGTCGTTTTCCCGACCGCTCTTTTAGGTTTCCTCTTGTGGGCCCTGCCTTGTCTAAGCACGGGGACCCGTCTGACCGTTGTTTTCCTGATTGTCCGCGTGCTTGCGCAAGGGGGGGGGGGGTAAGTGTCAGATCCGCTGTGGGATCATCGTAGCACTGGACGGCTCTGACCCTTGATCCCCAGAGGTCATCTCGAGTACTGTGAAGTGAGCGGGCTACGCCAGCTCATCTTGGTCTGAGCCCCCGCCAAAAAGATGTGCCTCAGCTGCGCAGGGTGCCCAAGCCATTTGGCCAAGGAGGACGTCATGCGCAGACCACGCCCTTGTCTACACAACATCAGGTGTTGTTGCTGCTGCCTTCACTGTGTTTGCCTTTGTCGGCGCACGGGGGCGGAGGGGGGGGGGGCTCCGCTCCGTCGGTCGCTCCCGGGGGGGGGGGGGTCCGCAGTTCCCTGTGGTATGTAAACTCAATCAAGAGTCGACGCCAGCGGACAGGCCACCCACACGCAGAGCCATGGATCGCAGCGGAACGCCAACGACCGCCGCCAAGCGGTACCCATCGGACCTCCATGTCCCGTGGCAGAACGGTAACGATGGTCTTGTAGGCTAAGGACGCGCCAAATCCCCTTCTGCGCTTGTGTGGCCGCGTCGTGTGCCCACGTGCAATAGCTCAGCGTTCCTTCAAGGCTCCGCTTGCGCCAACACTGCGTTGTCCCCACGGCACTTGTTCAGCGTTCTGGAACGCCCCGAATCCCTAACCCCCACGCCCCACCGCCCTCTATATGACCCTGCGCAGCCCGACTCAGCCCTGCGCAGCCTAGAGCTGCGTGCCCCCTGCATGACCCTCCACAATGGCCTCCCCCCGTGAGGCCGGACAACCGGAGGCCATGCGTTGGTACCCGCACGGGCACATGCACACGGATGTGCATTCCTTGACACCCGCTTGTCATCGGCCGTGGCCCCAACAAAGCACCATCCATGACCCTCATCCCCACCCTTGGGCCGCTCTTACCTCCCCCCCCCCCCCGTCTCCTCTGTAAACGACGCCCAGCAGTTCGTTAACGACGCCCAGCAGTTCTCCCGCTGCGCCGTCGGTCGCCGCTCAATCCTGCCGGGGGGTTGAGGTCCGCAATTTACTGCAATTTCCCGCACTTTTCCGCAATTTTTCAGTGATGGGCTAGGCACCGTGTGGCCGTTCTTTGTACAAGGCGCTGGGGGCTGCTATGTATCCTGCTTGCATGTGATTTGTGTGGCAGGATACCTCAGTACCCCCCGGGATCAGACCAGGCTTGACTTCTGAAATCAGGTTTGGGGTCCCACAGCCCTTCACACATGGGGACGAGCCCCCGTCGCACACGGTGTGCGTACCCCCCCCCCACGTTCGTGTTCGCACACACGCGCGATGCCGGCCACATGGTCCCGCGCAGCCCGTTCCTCCCTTCGTACGGAGTGCCACCTCCTGCCGATGCTCCTCACAAATCCACCTCAGGAACCGTCACCGAATGACCCCCCCCCCCCCAGGACCATGCGCGAAGGACCCAAACCCGAACTGTCCACACAACTGCAGTGGTACAAGAGGGGACCTCTGCTTCGGTGCTGTGCACTTTCGGGGCAAGGGGCACCCCCCCCCCCCCAGTCTTCCCCCCCCCCCACTATGGGGGGGGGGTGCGGGGGAGGAGGGGGGGCGTTATTCAGAATTCAGTGGGTGGCCCCCGGGGGTTTCGTGACCACGCAACGCCGACTGGGTGCACTTTGGGACAAGTGTGCGGGGGGCATGACACCCGGAGGTACGCCGGCACATACCAATGCCCCCCCCCCCCCCCACGCCCTTTTGGAAGTGCTGCGGTGCACCAGAACTCAGACCAAGCGAACTGAGCGAGTCCGGCGTGGGGTCAGGATCGTGCCGGTCCTGGCAAACACCAGATGTCATGGGGCCCTCCCGCCCCCTCGGAATGCCATACCCCCTCCCCAATTGCCTCGTGGTCCGAGGTGCCGTGCCTGAAGACGCCGTCGTTCCTCCCGGCCTCAGTGACTGCGCAATTTTTTTTTATCAAAATGGCGACCCAACGCCCAGTCAATGGCGACTCCATCCCAAGAGCAGGAGGGGCGGGGAAGTGGGGCTTTGCTGTCCCGGATGCGATGGCGCTTTACGACATGTTTCAGGGGGACCACGTGCATTTGAGGGTGCCAGGGCATGTCAATTCGCATGTTGAACTGTCCTGACACCTGCCGATTGCTGTCGGGGGACTGGCGACGCCGTGCAACGTGTTGCAGGGGAACGTGACAGCCGGAGAATGCATTGGAGCGTGCCCAGACCCTTCCATGCCACAATGCGACGTGGCATCATCCGCTCATGATTCGAAGTGATGCCTCAGTATGTCTACATACATGGCCTTGTGGCGTGCTTACCAAGCAGGAGGATATCAGCTTCAAGACGATGTAAGGATTGTGTTGCCCTGCATTGCTGTCGAGTCTGGGTGTCAGGGGGAGAGGCGTGAGAGTGGCCCAGGGTTACACAGGGCAATTCTTTGAGGGCACAACAACCTCCAGGATCCGGCACCTTTGCCTTTGCACTTCAAAGTGCATACCAAAAACCCCTTATCCAACCCCCCAAATGCCAAATGGAATGTCCCGCATTCGACACCCCCGATCCCAAACCCCACTTTCCGAGCCCCACATCCCACGCAACACACTACGGTCTGCACAACAAAAAGGATACGCTCGACAGGGGCTGATCGCTTTCAGGGGTCAACAGATCAAAACGGAAGGTCGGCTGCAAGGGGCCAAAGGGGCAGGGCCCTGGAACGGCTCCCGACTCATCTCACCTCGTCATCCTCTGGACAAAACACTCTGAATAACACCGTACCACCACCACCACCACCGCCACCACAGACGCAGTGGCTGCAGTGCTCCTCAGGACCGGTGACGGCGTCACGCCCGGCCCAGCTCTGGCATGACTCTGGAGCATTTGCAGCCCTCAACACGGCTACAGTCCCTTTGCCACACGTATTAAATGAACTCCAGGCGTCAAAACAGGTCTTTCTTAGTACATCCAAGCTCCGATGCTTCCCCTTCCCCTGGGCACGGTGAGGCATCCAACCGCGTTCTTAAGCGCACTTGAACGTAGGGGGGGGTTAGCCGACGACATTTTTACATAGCGGCCACTGTGTAATAACGTAGCTCGTGGTGTAGCCAGGGACGTTTTGATGTAGCCTATACCAAATTAAGCGGATCCCATACCCCACACGCATGCAACAACCCGCAAAACACATGCCTCAGTGGTGCGCCGTGCCACATGATTGACATTCAGTCTGGACCCGCACCCCAAAACAAGCACAATGAGGACGGCCCTCGATGCGCACAGGGCGGCAAATGGGACTAAGCGCGTCCGCAAATCCTATTGGGTCTTCGATTAGGGAAAGAATCATTTTGCTGAAAATGTGGGTCCTGTCTACATTACTTATACCTGCAGGGCCTATTTTCCATCTGAAGTGACCATCAAAGCTGTTACAAAAGCATTATGTCTTCTATTCCAGATTGTGCCGGCTGTGGATGGTTTGCGGAGTAACACTACATGAACTGGCCCAAAACCCTCAATTTGGAGGGTGCCAGCTCCCTGCAACCGAGGTTTGGCTACATCCGAACTGGCTACCCACTTTTTTCGGTGGGCAGGTCAAAGGTTGCCCCCCCCCCCCCACTATTTTTGCCCATAATCACCACCAATGGGTGCGACCACTGGTCAAATTTGACGTTTGGGTTGGCCACTGGTCAATTTCGCCCCATGGGACGTGTTGAACCATTTTATGAGTGTGTTTGATGTTGCAAAGTATTGTGTTCCCTTTGTGCGCGCTCCCCAGGGAACATGTTGGCACGTTGCAACAACGTGTTTGAAGCTACAAAGTGTTGTGTTCTCTTTGTGTGTGCACCCCATGGAACGCGTTGGAACATTGTACGAGTGCGTTTGACATTGGAGAAGCTTGTGTTTCCTCTGTGTATGCATCCCAGGCAACGTGTTGCCGAAATGTATGAGTGAGTTTGGCGTGTGAGAATCTTGTGTTGCCTTGGGGCGTGCACCCCATGGACCGCGTTGACCCATGCACTGATAGGTATTCCCTTCCTGATTATTTACCTGTGAATAGGCACATCCCATTTGTGCTACTTCCTGGCCTCAGCTTGGGACGATTCCTTGACACCTCCGAAGAGGTTCCTAGGCGGACCCCACAAACTACCATTTGCAACTTGGGTTTTGGCATACTTAATTGGTCCATTTATGCAAAACAGACGGCTATAGCTGCACAATTAATGAGTCAATTTAATGCAAAACAAACTACCATTTGCAACTTGGGTTTTGGCATACTTAATTGGTCCATTTATGCAAAACAGACGGCTATAGCTGCACAATTAATGAGTCAATTTAATGCAAAACAAACTACCCCCCCCCCCCTTGTATAAGCTACGCCCTTGTCCAAGCTACAGTAGGCGTAGGGACCGTAATAATTGTGTACGTAATTTTAATTGCACACGAAATGTAGTGCGGCCACATAAGACATGGGTTTGTCGTCACATTTGCCAATTACATGGAGCCATGGACACATGCAACATGCCACATGCAAGGTAGATTCATTCCCAAGAATTTGAAGTTGTCCGAGCCCAAACAAGCCCCTGAGCCTCAGCCAAAGGCATCTTCAAGTAGTGAGCATGTGCAATTGTTCCGCATGGTGGATGATCGCAAGAAGGGTTTTCAAGCCAAACATTTGTAGGCTTCGCATTCTTTATTGCTTGTGCCAACATGGGTGTGAACCTGAAGTTTTCATGTTCCCAAGGCTGTGTTGTGTTTGCATACACTTGGAAATGTGGGTCAAGGTGCACCCATACCATGCGCGCGTGCACGTTTGTGTCGGTAGTTGTGTGTGTTTCGCGCAAGCTACGCCCTTGTCCAAGCTACAGTGGGCGCAGGGACCGTAATAATTCCGTACATTGGCGTAGCTTATACAAGGGGGGGGGGGCATTTGCAACTTGGATTTTAGCATACTCAGAGGGAGTTGCACGCACCGTGCGCGCACCGTGCGAAGTTTCGATATATTCATTGTCACAGGCAGTTTTTCCCCCCCATTGCAGCTCAGATTTATCATGTCTTTGTCCTGGGTCACCCCTGGTACGGATGTCTTCTACAATCGCGCAAGTACGGGTGATCGAGTCCCGGCAATTGTGTTGGGTTCTTCACCGCAGCCCGGGGACTTTTTGCGGATCCAATATGAAGTTGGTGGCAAAGTAGTTGTTCATGAGGCAGCCGCAAACTAGGGACACTGGGACATATGGCAACCATCAGACTAAAAAAAAAAATTCCTGGTGTACCAGCAGGGGCCAACAGGGGCAGAATTAGGGACACTTGGACATATGGCAACCATCAGACTAAAAAAAAAAATTCCTGGTGTACCAGCAGGGGCCAACAGGGGCAGAATTAGGGACACTTGGACATATGGCAACCATCAGACTAAAAAAAAAAATTCCTGGTGTACCAGCAGGGGCCAACAGGGGCAGAATTAGGGACACTGGGACATATGGCAACCATCAGACTAAAAAAAAAAATTCCTGGTGTACCAGCAGGGGCCAACAGGGGCAGAATTAGGGACACTGGGACATATGGCAACCATCAGACTAAAAAAAAAATTCCTGGTGTACCAGCAGGGGCCAACAGGGGCAGAATTAGGGACACTGGGACATATGGCAACCATCAGACTAAAAAAAAAATTCCTGGTGTACCAGCAGGGGCCAACAGGGGCAGAATTAGGGACACTGGGACATATGGCAACCATCAGACTAAAAAAAAAAATTCCTGGTGTACCAGCAGGGGCCAACAGGGGCAGAATTAGGGACACTTGGACATATGGCAACCATCAGACTAAAAAAAAAAATTCCTGGTGTACCAGCAGGGGCCAACAGGGGCAGAATTAGGGACACTTGGACATATGGCAACCATCAGACTAAAAAAAAAAATTCCTGGTGTACCAGCAGGGGCCAACAGGGGCAGAATTAGGGACACTGGGACATATGGCAACCATCAGACTAAAAAAAAAAATTCCTGGTGTACCAGCAGGGGCCAACAGGGGCAGAATTAGGGACACTGGGACATATGGCAACCATCAGACTAAAAAAAAAAATTCCTGGTGTACCAGCAGGGGCCAACAGGGGCAGAATTAGGGACACTTGGACATATGGCAACCATCACACTAAAAAAAAAAATTCCTGGTGTACCAGCAGGGGCCAACAGGGGCAGAATTAGGGACACTGGGACATATGGCAACCATCAGACTAAAAAAAAAATTCCTGGTGTACCAGCAGGGGCCAACAGGGGCAGAATTAGGGACACTGGGACATATGGCAACCATCAGACTAAAAAAAAAATTCCTGGTGTACCAGCAGGGGCCAACAGGGGCAGAATTAGGGACACTGGGACATATGGCAACCATCAGACTAAAAAAAAAAATTCCTGGTGTACCAGCAGGGGCCAACAGGGGCAGAATTAGGGACACTTGGACATATGGCAACCATCAGACTAAAAAAAAAATTCCTGGTGTACCAGCAGGGGCCAACAGGGGCAGAATTAGGGACACTGGGACATATGGCAACCATCAGACTAAAAAAAAAATTCCTGGTGTACCAGCAGGGGCCAACAGGGGCAGAATTAGGGACACTGGGACATATGGCAACCATCAGACTAAAAAAAAAAATTCCTGGTGTACCAGCAGGGGCCAACAGGGGCAGAATTAGGGACACTTGGACATATGGCAACCATCACACTAAAAAAAAAAATTCCTGGTGTACCAGCAGGGGCCAACAGGGGCAGAATTAGGGACACTGGGACATATGGCAACCATCAGACTAAAAAAAAAAATTCCTGGTGTACCAGCAGGGGCCAACAGGGGCAGAATTAGGGACACTGGGACATATGGCAACCATCAGACTAAAAAAAAAATTCCTGGTGTACCAGCAGGGGCCAACAGGGGCAGAATTAGGGACACTGGGACATATGGCAACCATCAGACTAAAAAAAAAAATTCCTGGTGTACCAGCAGGGGCCAACAGGGGCAGAATTAGGGACACTGGGACATATGGCAACCATCAGACTAAAAAAAAAAATTCCTGGTGTACCAGCAGGGGCCAACAGGGGCAGAATTAGGGACACTTGGACATATGGCAACCATCAGACTAAAAAAAAAAATTCCTGGTGTACCAGCAGGGGCCAACAGGGGCAGAATTAGGGACACTGGGACATATGGCAACCATCAGACTAAAAAAAAAATTCCTGGTGTACCAGCAGGGGCCAACAGGGGCAGAATTAGGGACACTGGGACATATGGCAACCATCAGACTAAAAAAAAAATTCCTGGTGTACCAGCAGGGGCCAACAGGGGCAGAATTAGGGACACTTGGACATATGGCAACCATCAGACTAAAAAAAAAATTCCTGGTGTACCAGCAGGGGCCAACAGGGGCAGAATTAGGGACACTGGGACATATGGCAACCATCAGACTAAAAAAAAAATTCCCGGTGTACCAGCAGGGGCCAACAGGGGCAGAATTAGGGACACTGGGACATATGGCAACCATCAGACTAAAAAAAAAATTCCTGGTGTACCAGCAGGGGCCAACAGGGGCAGAATTAGGGACACTGGGACATATGGCAACCATCAGACTAAAAAAAAAAATTCCTGGTGTACCAGCAGGGGCCAACAGGGGCAGAATTAGGGACACTTGGACATATGGCAACCATCAGACTAAAAAAAAAAATTCCTGGTGTACCAGCAGGGGCCAACAGGGGCAGAATTAGGGACACTGGGACATATGGCAACCATCAGACTAAAAAAAAAAATTCCTGGTGTACCAGCAGGGGCCAACAGGGGCAGAATTAGGGACACTGGGACATATGGCAACCATCAGACTAAAAAAAAAATTCCTGGTGTACCAGCAGGGGCCAACAGGGGCAGAATTAGGGACACTGGGACATATGGCAACCATCAGACTAAAAAAAAAATTCCTGGTGTACCAGCAGGGGCCAACAGGGGCAGAATTAGGGACACTGGGACATATGGCAACCATCAGACTAAAAAAAAAAATTCCTGGTGTACCAGCAGGGGCCAACAGGGGCAGAATTAGGGACACTTGGACATATGGCAACCATCAGACTAAAAAAAAAAATTCCTGGTGTACCAGCAGGGGCCAACAGGGGCAGAATTAGGGACACTTGGACATATGGCAACCATCAGACTAAAAAAAAAATTCCTGGTGTACCAGCAGGGGCCAACAGGGGCAGAATTAGGGACACTGGGACATATGGCAACCATCAGACTAAAAAAAAAAATTCCTGGTGTACCAGCAGGGGCCAACAGGGGCAGAATTAGGGACACTTGGACATATGGCAACCATCAGACTAAAAAAAAAAATTCCTGGTGTACCAGCAGGGGCCAACAGGGGCAGAATTAGGGACACTGGGACGTATGAAAACCATTAGACCCACCAGGAAGTAACTGGGACATATGGCAACCATCAGACTAAAAAAAAAATTCCTGGTGTACCAGCAGGGGCCAACAGGGGCAGAATTAGGGACACTGGGACATATGGCAACCATCAGACTAAAAAAAAAATTCCTGGTGTACCAGCAGGGGCCAACAGGGGCAGAATTAGGGACACTTGGACGTATGAAAACCATTAGACCCACCAGGAAGTAACAAAAAAAGCCCTGCAAGGCAGAAACACCAGATATCACCCAAAGGCCTTTGGTGACCATCCACAAGCATTTGGGAACACCCGCCAGAGTGGTTTGTTGTGGGCCTCTCCACTGGGTAAAATCCCCGGAAACACCGGAAAAGGCCCGCACCGTGCGCGCACCGTGCGACAACACCCCCTCAATTAGTCCATTCATGCAAAACAAACTATGATTTGCAACTTGTGTTTTGGCATACTCAATCAGTCCATTGATGCGAAACAAACGGCTACAGTTGCACAATTAATTAGTCCATTTAATGCAAAACAAACTACCATTTGCAACTTGGGTTTTGGTGGGTTTCGGACAGGGGGGGCAACTGAAGGAGCTGACATGGCAATTCAGCAAAATTCAGCAAAACAACAAGTCCGGGACCTCCCGCCTCTTCTTCTCCCACACCAAAGCTAGGGTGCAGCACAACGGCTGTGAAGCTGTTAAGCTGAGCTCGGCTGTTAAAATGCGTCGCTTCCATGAGTCCGACAGCCGCAACCCCGGGCCTGAAAATTGACAGAAGCCCGGGGTCTCCGTGTGTGGCTTGGGTGCATTGAGGTGCTTTGCCTGGGCATGCCCCAACCCTGGGCCCGCGCAAAGGGGGTGTGCACTTCCGCGTATTGGCACCTCAACAGCGAGGGCTGTGCGGTGGGGTGAGGGATCAGGCTACGGACCAAGCCCCCGTGGCCAAACGCCGCCCTTCGGTAGTAGTAGTACTTGGCAGGCTAAGGACCCACACCCGTGAGACTGTGTCCCCCCCCCCTGGGGGGGTGGCAGCCGAACCGGAAGTGGAGCCGGATGCCCTGCCTCGCCCCCCTCCCGGACTGCTGGGTGGTACCCGCTGTGCGTGGACGTGTGACGTGCATGTGGCTTGGGCCCGGAGACAAAGAGGAGAGCTGCCGCCATGATGCTGCACCGGACTGGGCCCGCGGTCAGGGCCCCCCCCATCGAATGGACGGCGCAGATCGGTGGGGGCCGGCAGGCACCATGGGGATGTATGCGGGGGCGCCCTACCAGGGGGCCGCATCTCCTCCTCCTCCCCCATTGGCGCATGTGTGTGTGTGTGTGGCGCGGCAGAGGGTGACTGGACCTGAATTACATGGGGCAGAACGTCATACATTGTACCACCGGCATATCTGAGAAAGAGATGAGGCTGTTGAGGGTGAGGAGTGCTATGATTAGGGGGGCGCACCGTGTGCTGTGTCCGCACGGTGCGAAAAGTAGGCTATTTTGGACCCATGGTCCCCGATCGCCAAAGTGACACAGTCGCTACTGTGATCCACAGGACTACTTGGATTCTTACTCAGTCCAAAACTCAGATAATGACGTACAACAAAATACGTTTCGCATTGCAAATGCCAGATTTCTGTCCAAATCTGCTGTTTGTACGCTGTGGACGGTGGTGGGTGGTGTTCAGGGTGGTTTCGGGAAGGGCAACTCACTATTGGGCGCTGCGCCCGCGCTGTGTGTGCGCTGTGGAAAAACGCCCCCTAGGGCGGGCAAGGGTATTGCAAGCCTGCTGGCCACGGCCCGCCCCGCGCCGCATGGTGACCTCCAGAAAACCCTGACTGCTGGTACCGACTCGGGTGCCGACAGCAGCAACTCAGTATGCGATGGCGCGGACTCGGGTGTGCAATGGCATGGACTCGGTAGCTGAGTGGGTTGCTGACGGCACTGACAACGTACTTCGACAGAAGGATGGTTTCCGTGATTGGGGCAAAGCGGTAGTGGCTCACGCGGTGATGGTACTTGTGGGCGGCAAGACCCTCACAATCGGTTTGCACTGGCTCCCATTGGTGATGCGACATATGTACACGTGCCGTGTGGTGCCGATGATGAGGAGCACACCACTCGATGGCGGCAACCGTACGACGCGAGGCATTTGTGTGCGTACTGATATGCGACGCGGGCAATTTGACGCTTATGAAGGTTTCATTCACAAGCTCACTTCAATTCAGGGATTTCAGAGTAATGTCCCAGCTATTTTGCATTTGAAACCATTCAGGAGGAATCTTTCATAGTATTCCGAAAATCGAAGTTTCTGCGAGGAACTTTGACCTCTGTTTTCTGAGCAGTCTCTACCCGAGCTGAATTTTGTGCCTTGCCCTATTTTGTGCACAAGGCTGTTTATTGGCTTTGGGTGCAGTATTTTTGCCCGTGAGCCACATAGCCTGTTTCTATGGCGTGTGCGCGTCCGTTGTTTTGAGGCGGGGCTCACAGAGCTGCACTATTGTGGCGGGGCAGTGTGACAGCTAAAATGAGCCACAAATCCACCACACGGGCCAGACAGCCAGCGCAGCGCTGGCCCAGCCAACAGCCAGAGCACCATTCAGTGATGGGTGTGCAGGATGTTGGGCAGTGGATCGTAATGCCATGGCGGGATGAATGGGACTCACCCGGGGAAGTATTAGAATGGCTGTACACCGTAGGAGGAGGCGCCCCCCCCCTTCCTGTGGACCTCCCCTTCCACACCAAAGATACCCTCGTGGGAGAAAACGAAATTTACCGTTGGGAAAATCTGATTGGGCCATTTTTGGTACACACAATTTTGGGTCCCAGACGTCCCCCCTCCCCCCCCCCCCTTTCTAACACTTCCCTGGACTCACCAACACATTCAGATTGTCTTTTTTGCAGCGCATCGTCGCCTTCGCATCGTCCCATGGCTCAGCTTGTGGTGGGGATTGTCGTGGCCTCGTGCATCATCGTCCTCGTGATCATCGGGGGTCTGATTCGGCTCCGGCAACGGCAAAGGCTACAACGCTACTTGAACCCCCGCGGCCGGGCGTGCACCATGAGCGAGCAGAAGGACTCCTTCTCAAACCTCGAGAAAGAGAGGTCGGTCGTCATCGGGGAAGACGACGAGGGCAAGAAAGCGTCCGAGGCGAGCGGGGACAAGGCTCAACAGACGGGCCAAATGAAGATGGAGAATGCCGACAAGTTGTAGGGGGGCAGGGGTCGTGGGGGCGGTTGGCAGCAAACGACGTGCGGGGGCAAACGGGGATCGGTGGCGAAGGCCATTTGCCTTGCCGTCGCCTGCTATTCCCAAGACCGTGTCGCTTTTAACGCTGAGAACCCCCCCACGTCCCCCTCGCCACACATGTGCAGGACTCTCTGCTTTTCGCAGAGAGGGCCGTACTTTGGGTGTTAATATTCCCTTCAAACCTGTCGATCCCTCTTATCAAATCCGCATCGATAGAGTTCCATACACACAAATTTGCCCTTCCATGGTCGGGCAGCAAATCGAGCCCAGCACCCCGGATGTCCCTGGCGGTTTGGGGAGTTGGCCGGACCATGTCACCGCATTCGGTGGTCTAGTCCGAGTGCACGTACGGTGATTGCGGTGGGACGGAAAGGAAACGGTGGTGGGACGGGGGCGTCTTTGTTGACGGTCGCCGGTGCAGTCCAACTACAGCCCAAGCGCACGGACCTGGAACGCCCCCCACCAAATGACGCGACTGGAGCATTGGATTGTCTCCGTGTACACGTCCCGTCAATGACGGCCGCCTCGGACACCGCGAAATGTAAATATATGAGCGTGGGCTCGCCTTCCGCCGGCGGCGTGCCGGTTTGTCCACCGTCCACCAGGCGCACCGCAACACCCCCGCGCCCCATGACTTCCCCTTTCGGATTCAACCGGCATTGACCATCTTGTTTCGTGGCGGGTGGTCACCAAAGATGGTCTGCACCGACCGCTCAGCGGGGGGATGATGCGGAGGGGCGGCACGGAATAGAGCAGAATCAGCCATGGACAAGGTAGGAGGGTCTGGTGTGGAGGAGGCTCGCGGTGCTGCCTCCGGCGTTTGTTCTGCGTCCGCGAGTCCCCGTGACTCGGGGGGTTTGCATTCCGATGGCATTGCCCGACCCTTCGCGAGTCAGTCGCACGTCGCGTGCATCTGCCGAGCCGTCTGGCCCCCTTCCCGTCCCCTTTCTGCCACGTGTGCATGGGTCGGAATGCAACCCCCTGAGTCGTGGCGTCCCATTCCACCGTCTGGACGCGCCCAAGTCAAGGCCGGAACAACCGAACAAACACACAGCGCCACCGACAGGCAGTCACAGGCCCATCATGGCCGGCTGCAGAAAGGTTCAGA
The DNA here is from genome assembly GCA_964036045.1 of Eutreptiella sp. 'Long Island Sound 2002'. NCBI lineage: Eukaryota > Euglenozoa > Euglenophyceae > Eutreptiales > Eutreptiaceae > Eutreptiella > Eutreptiella sp. 'Long Island Sound 2002'. The sequence goes on from CAXIWF010000869.1 coordinate 42,835, forward strand.
CAACGCCGGACTTTTGGTCCCACGCAGCGGCAGCGCGCGCTGCGACGTGGTGTGCCTCCCCATCACGGCGGAGTGGGGTGGGCAGGGGTTTGGCGCGGGCCCTATATGTACCCAGCGGACGCAGGTGTGCGGCGGCATCCACGAAAAGCCCATTGCACAAGAGCAGGGGCCGCGCGCAGGATGTCGGCGGGCATACGCCGTGATGGGGGTCGCGGGAGGGACAGGGACCTTTGGTGGCTGGGGCAAGGCCTGGCACAGTGCGAGTGGGCGGGATCCTTTGGATCCGTCCCCGCATCGTTTGGTATGTTTGCTAACCCTTTGAACAGACCCCATTGCACGGCCTGGGGGGTCTCCTGTGTTTCAGGCCCTTTGACTTGGCACGACTATTTGGATCAGAGTCGTGAGCACAGGTCAGGCCTTGTCCGATGGAGATCTCGGTTTCGTGGTTTGCGCGTGAAATGGGTCCACAGTTCATTGTGGAGTCCATTCCTTCGGTAGTTTCTTTGACGCGACTGAGAAGTCCAGGGGTTCCCTCAGTCCCCGTTTCTGAACAAGAGCGACGTTGAGGGATTGCGGTGCCATGCAGCGACTGGGGGCCGCACGCTCGAGGTTTTGGTGAGCCTCGAGATTGGTCGCCCCGTTGCCGGTGTTGTGGTGGTACACCCATCGGCAGTGAAGTGGTTCTGTAATCGTTGTACATTACCGCACCGCCAAGTGGACGTTGGCAACGCACCGAGAGGATTTCGACGCCCGTCACAACAAGTGGGTGTGTTTGGGTTGCTGCATGTCACACCGGATGCGGGGATGGACGGTAGGGAAAGCCGAGGTCCCCGCCCCATTGCAACCGAATTCTCCCTCAGAATGGTTTTTGATTTTGGGTCTTGGGTGATGCCGGGCAAGTGGCCAGACCTGTGACGACATGGCCTCTGACATGGCAATGTCAGACAAGACCTTTGGGAAGGCAAACATCGGATGCCCCCACCGAATGGCAATCATTGTACCACATTATCCCGAGGAACTTGAGGTGGCAAGGCACGCTGCCATCCGCTCCGTGCCCCAACAATACCTCCACACGCAGGGGCCATGGAGAGGTCAAAGCAGTCCCTCGTTACTGTAGTGTTTAGGCGTCATTCCAAACAATACAAAAGTGGACTCCGCCACGACGTTTCCCTCGTTTCTTTCCGCAAGGAAAGCGCACCCTTTTCCGCAAACCGCCATGGCCAAGGCTGGTTCGACGCCCCAGTCCACATGGATACTCTGTGGCTCCACACGCAGGCGTGCACACACACACACAGTCAATCTGGCAATCAGCAGTGAACAGCCGAGTTCTGGGCGCAGTCAAGTGGTCTACAGCACGACTACTGCAGAGTGATCTTTGCTCTTGTGGTGGGGTGCACCTGGTAATTGACAGCGCTTGGACGTTACTGACGGCCGACTGAACCATTCTTCCATCAGCTTGATGTAGTCTAGAGAGACGAGGGTAATGGGAGAGTGGGATGCACGCGATGGAAACGCCCGAGTAGGCATTGATTCCGTCGAATTTTTGCACCGTGGATTTCGCGGTGCATTTTTTTTCAATCGGTCCTACTGTGTGGTATGTGTGCCGTCTGATGCCGTGGTGTTGAGCTGCATGATGTTCATGTTTTTTGTCAAGAAAGCTGATTTGGGCATGATGGCCTTGGTGGCACATTTTGGCCCTTGGTTTTCAGAATAGTACACCTCATCTTTCGGCATGTACCATGCAAAGTGTAATGCGTAAGCAACACCCTTGTCCAAGCAACACTAGCAACACTGCATCCCAACAACATGGTACCGTTGTCGAACAGTGGACGTAGCAGCTACGTCCAGCACCACGTAACAGCTCGAGAGACCCCTCTTGTTTGGCAGCCCAGTGCAGTCCGCAAGAATGGCTTGAAAAAGTGAGAAGTTTCGTTTGGAATGTTGACTGTCTCCTGATCTGTACCACGTGAAAGTATGCCCTTCTAAAGCAGCTTTGTGCAGAACTAAGGAAGGACAAGGACAAAACCATGAATTTTTTTTTGGAAAGTCTTTGATAGGAGAACAAGACTAACCTGGGGTGTATTGCACGGTGTGCACACACTTTGTACAGGAGCATAGCCAAGGTAGGTAGGTAGGTATCTTCGGGAGCTCGGGATGCTTCGTTTGCCATTGAAAGAGGACTTACCAAGGGGTGGTTGCCTTGCCAAGGGGGCGATCCCCCTCCCACTGCCCTATGGAATCCCGCATGTGGGTTGGGAAGTCCACAGCACTATGTTTGCTCGTGGACTACGACGAGGTGAACAAAAAAACCGAGAACCACTCAGGGAGCCTAACATGGAAAATACCTTGGACTTGGAACACATTGCTTAATGCCGCTGTAAAGCGTAAATGGTTAAGCGCACTGGCTTTTGGCAGGTTGACCTAATCGGGGCTGCCCAACAGCTATGAAGGAGGGTGTCCCCACACGTGCCATGTGCATGTACTTTTCACTATGTTGAGGGGGTGTCAAGGTAGGATTTCAGGGCCTTGGGTGGCTTGGGGAGTGGGGTTGGGGTGAAACATGGGGCTGGGGGGGGGGGGGGGGTGTAGTATGCTTTGTATAGGCAAGAACATTGCTATTTTCCCGAAAGTTGACCTATTTCTCCCTGCATAATGCGTGCTGTGCACGCGCTATGCGTGCACTGTGCACAAACGCCCCCACCTAAACACAGGCGTTCCGGCAGATTCGACATCAGATACACCTATTCTGCGATCAACAGATATTCAGGAATACAAAACACTGTGCCCCTAAGAAAACACCAATCGGTCCGCGGTGTGCCATGGTTGCATTGCTATGTCATGCCGATGCAAGAGGCGCTGCACAGCACCGGGGTACAATTTGAAGCTCAAGGCTCGTATTCCCGCAGTGCCACACGTAGACAGAGCCATTCCTTTATGTACGCTGCCTCCGGGAGTGTCCCGGCCTGGACCCCCAGCTCTGTCCACCGGTCGGGACCAGCCCCGCCCTGCAGCCCTGCCACCTCCATCCGCAGCATGTGACGCGTCGTGCCAGAATGCGCTGGGACTGGGGCCACCCCTCACAGACCCCCCGCAGATGCATCCCCCTGTCGTGAACACGCCCTCAAAAGTCCCGGCCTGATCGCCAGCAATGCACCCTTCAGCGCCGCGTCCATGTACAGCCCCGCCGCAGGTGGTGCATGCCCCCCCAATGCCACAGCAGATGGCGGCAGGCGCGGCCTTCCCCGTGGCGCAGCAACGAGGTCCTCAGCAACTCCCTCGCAGCCAATACACCACCGGACTGCCCCAATACCCTCAGACACCGCCGATCCACTTCTCGCCGTCGCATCGGGTGATACAGGGCCAGCAGTACTATTCACAGCTGTGGGGTCCTCCGCCACACCAGCATCCAGCCAACCTCCAGTACCCTCCAGCCAACCTTCAGCGAATCCCCAGCAACATCCAGCGAATCCCCAGCGACGTCCAGCGAATCCCCAGCAATGTTCAGCGAATCCCCAGCGACGTCCAGCGAATCCCCAGCGACGTCCAGCGAATCCCCAGCAACCTGCAGCAACCTCCAGCGAACCACCAGCACCCTTCCGCCAACTTCCAGCGACCTCCGGCGCTGCCACTGGAATCAGCAAAGCAACAGGCAAAGCCGCAGTTGCAGCCGCAGCCGCAGCCGCAGCCGCAGCCGCAGCCACCGCCACCGCCACCGCCACAGCCTGACCCGCATCCGCAGCCCTACGACCGGCCAACCCCAGCGCAATCGACTGCGGGTGCTGTGCCCCTCCGCTCAGACAGCGGCGGTCTGCCGCAGTGCGACCCCAAGCCGCCGCCCTCGCGACAACAAATTTACGTCATGCGCCACGGCGAGCGCGCGGACTGTGCGGACCCCACGTGGACGGACGCGGCGGAGAGGCCCTACGACCCCCCGCTCACGGCGGACGGGAAGCGGGCGGCCCGGCGGGTCGGCCGGGAGCTGCGGGGCGCCGGCATCGCCGTCGTCGTGTCGTCGCCGTTCCTGCGCTGCCTCCAGACCGCCGTCGAAGTGTGCAAGGGCCTCGGGCTGAGACCGGAGGTCCACGTCGACCACGGGCTCAGTGAAGTGCACAGCAGCGACGCCATCCCCGCCGCCCGCCCCCTCGAGCCCCTGGTGCTGGACGAGGCGGGGCTGCGTCGCGCGTTCCCCGGGACCGTCCTCCGGCGGTCGCCCGTGCCCATGCCCGACTGGGGGGAGACGCGCGGCATCGGGAGCGCGTCGTGGGACCGGCTGTACGCCGCCGCGCGGCGCATCGCCGCGCGGCACCGCCCGGGGAACGTGCTGCTCGTGACGCACGGGGACGCCATCGGGGCCTGTCTGCACGGCGTCGCGGGGCACACGGTCTGGCGGGCGGACTTCTGTTGCTACGCGCGGCTGGAGCGTCTGGAGGACGGCCTCGATCCGGAGGCCGGGCCGTTGGCGTCGAAGTGCGAACAGGAGTTGACGGGGATTGCGTGGCTGGAGGACTGAACTGGGGGGGCCCTTGTGGCGCGTCTCCCGTCGGGCGGTTTGGTGGACCGGTTGACTCCGAGGGCCTCCGCGGATGGGCCTGTGACGGCACGTGGACCACCCGGACTCGAATGTACCCCCACCCCCCCCTCTTCGGTGGCTGAATCCGTGCGCGCCTCAAATGACTGAATACCTTTGCCCCAATCTATCGTACATCTGAACGGCGACCCAAAGTGCAGCAGCCCAATCAAGAACGGGACACGTTGTGCACTGTGCCAGTGGCCATCCCTCTTCTATGGACTGGTGCTTGGCGGGGGCATTCGGTCGATCACAAGCCGACCATTGATCCCCCTAAAGGGGGCTGTTGTCCAACAGGGCAAGTCTACCGAAGCGTCCGCCTACACCTTCGCTTAGCTCACTTGGGGTCCGGGAAGTGGCATTGCCAGTGGGACCCGGCGGGCAATGCCTGGGCTGACTTGTGGGCCTCGTGGCACAAGTTTTCACCGACCCCCCAACCTCACATTTTGCCTTTTGGGATGCCAAATGGTGTGTGTTAATGAGGTATGATCACGTAGTGCCCCCGTTTGGCTTGGTATTGTGTCAAATGCGTGTGGGCGCTTTGGGGATGGCCCTTGGGATCCGGGATCCGGGTTCACCCCCCCCCCCCAAACCCCCGTCACTCTTTGCAAGAGCCGTGCCCTTGTCTGAACAAAACTTTGTGTCGTTGCCGCACCTTTTGGAACAGTGGGATTTGGCGGTGTCTTGTTCTGTTCGTAAGTGAAGATCAGGTTTTGCCTGTGATTCGGTGCTGAGGATGGTACTTTGGGGGGTGTCAAGACGGTGCTGAGTGGGAGCGCATTCGGTGTGTCATTCGGTCCCAATCTCCGGCGTCAGGGTGCCCCCTGCCCTGGTCCTCTGCCCAGTCCCGGTGCACACAACCAACGCCCTTGTCAGAGTCACGGTGGGCGTGGGCGTTGTTGCCGCCCCAATTCAGTGCCTTTACCGGTGCTCTCTCGCCGGGGGGGGGGGGGGGTCATGTATCATGAGGCGTTGTGGTGGTTGAGCAGCCACACGGACGTCCTGCTGATGCAGTGCCCATGGCCCTTGTCGCTGATCTGGAGGAGGAGGTTGTTCCACGAACCACAAAACAGTGGTATCCGACGAGGGTGGCCACTGTGTTACGGTTGTGTTATGCCCCACGTCTTGTGTGCTGTGCACTATACACACGTTTGGCCGGCGCCCGGGCGCGTGTCCATCGCATCGTTGGGCGGGCGCCCTTGGACTGTGTCCGGTCGGGCAGTGGGGGTTCGTGGGCGGGCCCGCCGGGTTGTTTGGGTCAGGGGAGGGCAGGTTTGGTGCCCCAGTTTCCGTCCTGAAACTCGGTTGATGAGGGGTGGGGCCTTGGAGGGGGAATTCCCAACGCATGTACCCAGTGGCCCAGCCGTCATAGTCCATGACGCCGGAGGTCCCGAGATCGAGCCCTGGCTGGGGCAACAGGCTGTCCCACTGCTCTTGGTGATGCTGCGAGCCGGGGGGGTGGGGGGTGGGGCTGAAACTGGTCCAGGGGTATCCTTGAGGGGTTTGTCTTCACGAAAGACGGTTCTTCAGGATGGCCCTCTGGACCGGCAATGAACCGATCCCTGGCATTAACGCGCCGACTGCCGGCAATCAGTGGCTGAAATTCACTTCAGTGAGCACCAACTGCTACCAACTGCTGTCAGTTGCATGCCCGTCGTTGTTCGGTGACAGCAAGTGGGGGTTGTCACTGGCCAATGGCCGTTGTTAATTTGCGCGGTGCTTTCAGTTGGTGACTGCGCCGTGTGACCGCGAGTCATAGCGAAGTACTTTTCCGGTGCCCCCCCCCTTCATTACGGACATCCCTGCAATGGTCCCCTGGTGCCTGACCTCCACTGCTACCAACAGCCGTACCTCCCAATGATCGCCCCGGCCCACTGGAAGAGTGACGTACGTCTGTTGAGGCTGAACAACGTGTGGGGAAGGTGGCTCCAGGCCGCTGGTAGTGCGAGGAGGCGGGCATTTTGGGGCTGAGTGCAGAGCGAGGTGGGGATTCGGGCGTAGACCATGGGGCTACTGGATCATGTTCCCCAGTTACCCTTGACACTCATGTCGCTGACCTGTTTGGGGAGCGAATCGTAACGGGGATTGGGGAGGCACACGCGACTGTTCCCTGTCGACCACCTGCCGGAAATCTGGTGTCTAAAGTGTTTGGTTTGCTGGCAAAAGCCATCAAAAGTTGAGTGTTCAAGGCACAAATCTGAACAATGACGAGGATCTTGTGGATGTCAACGGTATGTACCCCAGTGATGTGTCTTCATTGTGACATTCTTCATCTGCATCCAGCAGCCCAACATCATCTTCCCGAGCGAAGCATATGATAATTGGCCCCATCAACAACCATGCGGTAAGTTGGTTGACCCCACTCCGTTGCTTCCCATGGGTTTCATACGCTCAAGTCTCCAAAAAGATGCCATTTTGTGTTTTTGCATGCTACCTTAGGCGAAGGGATGGTCAATAACCTCAAACTCACGGGTAGCCCACGTTCGCATAATGTTGCAGATTTTTTGGCGATGGAGTTTGGTGCTTGCATGTACAAGCGGCTGTACACAACGATCATGAGGTTCCTTGCCCACCCATTTGGGGCGGATGCCCACCCACGGAAAGCTAAATGATAAGACGAGGGGGGGGGTCCGAGTGTTTCGACCAAATCGTTGCTTTGTAAGTTGCTTTGTGAGTTGCCTCTGCCACTTGCTTTGCAGGTTAGCAAAGAGGGAGTTTCGTATCTGGTCTGATTACAGTCTTATCACACTCTCGAAGATCAACAAATGGAATCGCTGTCTTGTTATCCCAAGAGTAACTGAGTTGGTATCAGGCCTGGTCAAGAAGGAGGGGGGGGGTGGTCTGGGTTGGGTGCCCTGGCTTCAACGTTTTTCGAGGACTCTTTGGGTTGTTGCAAACAAATGTTGTTGTGCGTCGAGGAAGCGCACAACGTGCGCACGACCTGGAACCCGCTACCTCTGTATTTATTTGATTATCCAGAGCATTCATGTATTCATTGTTTCATCGCGTCATCAGATCATCGTCGGATTCGACAGGTGTTTGTTATTTCAGGAGAGTTTGACTTGACCTGCTCTTGCCAATTGAGCACTAAAGCAAAGCCCAATCCAAGGGATAAACGTGGAAGCACAGACAGTAGCTGGCTGCGTAGGGGGATAGCACATGCAGTAAGGCTGTGCAGAGGGTGTGTGAAGGGGCACGCAAGTATCTGTGCTGCTCAACCGGTGCTGTCGCTTTTTTCAAGTTTTTGGCGTTTTTCATTTTGAGTATCTCTTGGTTGAATAGTTTTGGAAAATTCATTGAGAAGCAAAGTCAAAGGAACTTTCGCTGCACAGTACTGCAGCCTTTCGGAATCTCTTGGGTTTGTGTAACACAATTGTGTATGGATAGAAACCGAGTTGTGCGCACTTTAGAAAGGCCTTTTCTCCGCGTGTTGTGGGGTGACTCGACGTGTCATTAATGAGCTGGATGAGGCCTGGGCACTGTGAGCCGCGACCGGTGTTGAAATGTGGCATTTGGAACGCAAGTGAGAAGAGAGATGCAACGACACTTGTTGTGTGGCGACAGGCACTCATGCGCTTCAGACTTGATCACCTTGAAACGTATTGGAGTCATCTTCGGAGAAAGCGTCTTCTGCAGAGGTGAACGAAAAACTGGATACGCGGATACACGGGGATATATGTGGAGAGATGGTGGTGTGCGAAGTGCTAAGTTTGGACACATTCACTGTAGGGTGAAGTGTACAGTGTTTGGGCTGCGGCCTTCCGGTTTTGCAACAAGTGGTTCCGAATTCTGCCAGCCCTTAACCCCGACAGACACACTCATAAAAAACCAGGATAGCATTCGTATTTCTCGGCATATGGCAGTCCCTGTGCTCACGTACGTAGGCATGGGATGCCACCGTTTCCCCCACTAGGACACACCCGAACTTGTGGTTCTAGCCAAGGCGGTGTCCAATTCTGAGAAGGAGCCTGTCCGGATGGGAGTGGGGGTCAATACATGTCTGAGAGCGTCTGGATGCAGCACCTTTCCCCACACATGTGCGCGCTCGCTCGCCTCGGCTCACCAAGCCAAGCCAAGGCATGACTGGCATGGCATGGCATGGTTTGGTCAGGTGTGCTTGTGCCTTATCATCCTTGTGCCATTTTGGAGGCCATTTACCCCCAAAAAGTGAGCTGAACGTACCCGCCAACCTTTTTGTGCACAGGGAATTCACAAACGGCCCCAAACCCGAAACAGAATCCCCCTTCCCCTGCCGGCCTCTGGACCCCCTGCCCATGCGGCGGGGATTGGGCTCCGGCACTGAGGGTGCCCCCCCCCCCCCCCTCCCCGTGCCAGAATGGAACTGAGAGAGCCTGGGATGAGGTCAGGATCATGCCGGTGACTTCAAAACCCGGCGTCATGGCCGTTGACTTCTGTTTAGGTACCTCATGTCCAGCCCCGCCACAAAGCCATTGGGCCTATGCGCCGCAGCGGTCCTCATCGCTGTGGCTGTGATTGCCTACTCCTGCGGGGCCCGGGCGGGGGCCGCGCAGTACCGCTACGCCCTGTCCCACAGCCCCGCCTCCGCCCGCCTCGCCCACCGCCTGCAAGCGCAGCCCACCGCCCAGCCCTTTTCCCGCCGCGCGGCCATCGCAGTCGCGACAGGCGCTGCCGGACTCCGCATGAACGCCCCAGAGGCAAAGGCCGAGGACTTGGCCGTCGTCTCTGCACCGGAGGCTTCAAGCTCCGCTCCGGAGGCTGCACCGCCCGCGGCTGGCACCGGCTCTGGTGGGGGGTCCCTTGCACAACCGCTGGCTGCGTACGCGGTGGGGCTTGGGGTGTTCCAGTTCCAGCGTCGCCAATATGTTGCCTCGTTGACCTCAGAGGACTTTGCCAAGTGTGGACCCTTTGCCGGATCGGTCAGGGACTGTCTCAGGGCCAAGTGGTGCAGGACACGCACCGCCGCCTCATTACCCTTTTTGGGGGGTCGGGCGCCGTCATCATTCAAACGGCATCCGTTCTGGGGGGTTGTAGGAATATGCTTTGCACAAAGGAGGCGGCAGGCAATGCATCCCTCCGTCTCGGTCGTTGGTGACCTTCTGGGCATCGTACAACGAACTTCCGGTGAACATGAAAGAGATGGGCGCTCCAGTGAAGCACTGCCTGCCTTTTAGGGGGTGGGGGTGGGGTGGGGGGCAGCGGGCACGGCGGGTGCAGGGTGCTTGTGTGGCGGGTGTGGCAAAGGGCCCACATACTCAGTGATTCTGGGACCGTTGCAGAGGCCTCGAAGGGACGGCGTTGTGAGGGCCCCAGGGCCGGGCTGGCGTCAAAAACCGTGCACGCCGCTCCCTCACGCTGTCTGTGGTGTGCCCTGTGTCGGGGCGTGCGCCGCGGTGTTGTGCGCTGTTGTGTGCTCCGTTTCGGGCGGTGCACTGTGCTCTCCCGGGCAGGGCCAACGCCATGTGGGCACCCCCCCGCAATGCCTTGTGCCTCTGTCCTGCAGGTACGTGAGCGTGGAGACCCTCGTCGAGGGCAATGGCAAGGACTTCCCCGAGGTGGGGAAGGAGGTGACGGTGCATTACGTGGGCACCTTGACGGACGGGACCCAGTTCGACTCCAGCCGCGACCGAGGGCAGCCCTTCACGTTCAAGATCGGGACGCAATCCGTCATCAAGGGCTGGGATGCGGCTGTGCTCAGGTCCTGCGGTGCTTTCCCTGCGTTTGCCTCTCCTCTCTGCGCGCGCCGAGGCCGAGGCGTCATGTTCAAAGTTGAGGCCAGACGCCGGGTTGGGGTTGGGTTTGTGGTTGCGGCTGCAGTCAGGGCCCGCGCTGGCGTTGGTCCGCGGTTCGTGACGGCGATGAGGGTCCAGCACGGGGTCCGGGTTGGGACCCCCCCCCCCAAGACCGCAGATGTGTACGTTTAGGCGCGTAGTCTGTGGACACTGTGCACATACACGTTTTCCCGAGTATAGTCCGTAGACAATGTCTGCCCCAAGTAGACGCGGACCGCCAATTGTAGACACTCTCGGCGTGTTATGGACGCGAAGAGACAATATTTGGGAAGGGGGCCAAAGGCCTCCTTCCCTAAAGAACGGTCCGCTATTGTCGTTTACCCGTGCACAAGGGCATGTATACGCGTATACGCGTACACGTGCGTATACGTACAGCCCCCCAAGGCCGAGGGGTTGCCACCCCCCCTCCCCCCCCCCTCCATCCCCAACCTCCGATGCGGCACTCACCCGTCCGTCCGGCGGCCCTGAGGCAGTTGCCCAGAGAGTGTTGCACGCACCTGCGCGCGCAGTGCAAAGTTGGTGCATGTCAATTTAGGTGGGCACCCAAGTCAGGCCGGCCGACGACGCCGCCACCCACCCTGGGCGCCCCCCGGGGTCAGCGGTGCAGCCTGTGAGGGGCAGACACACCACTGCCTCACCAAGTGTGCCTCGGGTGCGCACGTTGACCGTCTACGGTGAGACCCACCAGATCCCAGAAAGCCGGGGCCTGTCGGCGGGACTGTTTCTGAGTGTTTCTGAGCGTCCGCTCGCCTGCCCGTGGTGGGCCTAGCTTGGTCCGGGCACCTCTCTCCTTGGCGCCATGCATGGTGCTCTCGGCCCCCCCTCACCTGGGGCCCATTCCATCGGAGTGCGTGTGTGTGTGACGGCGGACGATGGCGGGCCAGAAGACGATGGCTCTAGTGCTCCATGACATGACATGACATGTGTACGTGGACACTGCGTTCTGCCCCTTTTTGGGGGATACAGTGGGCGAGTGAGAGAGTGCAACATACAATCCGCGGTGAACCCCAGCCCCATCCCAGCCCCATGGCATCCGTAAGCTGCCGGGCTCCACCCACAGAAGCCTTTAGCCGTAATGGTTTTGAGAGGTATTCTTCACAGGTAAAACCTCCGAAGACATCCAAAAAGTGCTGAGCCCATGCCTTTAAATGGTGAGCCAAGGCTATTTGATGGTCAGCCCATCCCCTTAAATGGTGAACCCAGGCCTTTAAATGGAGAGCCAAGGCAGGTAACTGGTGGTCCGCCCCGGGTGTGCCCCGTGCAACAACACCCGCGCAACCCACGCCGGTCGGGGGGTGCACCGTGCCACATCCGTGCAACGCCCAGGGGAGGTCTCTGGGTGCGCCTCGTGCATTGCTGCCCCCCCCCCCCCCCACTGTCACTCTCCCTCAGAATGTCCGTTGGCGAGACGGCCCGCATCCTCATCCAGCCCGAGTGGGGCTATGGCGCCAACGGGAGTGGCCCCATCCCTCCCAACGCCGTGCTGACCTTTGAGGTGGAGCTGTTGGCCGTGTAACCCCCCGTCATGCCCCCACGCGAGAACAGGGGGGCCCTGTGAGGGGCCTCCCCGGAGGCACCGCGCCGTCGTGTTCCGTAAGGCAGAGGGCGGGGGGAAGGGGCGGATCTGCGGTGGAGAGGGCCCCCCTTCGTGGGTCCGTAGGGCGTCGGGCATGCCCCAGACGTGCCACCAGCGCCCGCCCCATCAGACGAGATTCGGTGGCGCTGGGCCCTGCCAGGCCACGCACTCCCACGGGCACTGAGTTCAGTGGGCGCAGAAGAGCGCTGGGGCTGAGGGCCGCGTGGCACAGGGCAGACTCATCACCCGACGGACGTGGGTGGCGGGTCGGGTACGTTCACGTCAGCGATGGGCCGCGGAAGAGCACCCGCAGGCCTTTCCTTTTGTCCGATGGCCGAAGCGTTGGGGGGGCGTTCGGGGCCAATGCCGTGGCGAATGGCAACCGCATCGGTCCAGGGTCCACAGGGGGACAGAGTTACAGAGTCATAGGCCACAGCGGTGCAGGGCAGGGCGGGGCGGGGCATGTCAAATGTCACGCGCTGCGGTGCGGTGCGGTGGGGAGAGCTGCTTGACCGCCACCGCCCCGCCCCACACACACACACACACACACATACATATTTACACCCACACCCACCCATACACTCACACATATACACACGCTCACGCACATACGCATACCATTTCACGCACACACACACACACACATGTACATGCAGAAGGAGGCTGAGATGCGGCCGTTGAATGGCACCGCGACATCCGCGCGGTACCTGACTGCCCACGCCAGCGGAACAGTACCGTGCCATTAGGGGGCCGGCCTCGTTCAGGCATCATGCAGCCGCCCCCCCTCCCCCCCGTCTCCTCGGCAGAACCAGGGCCCACACGCTGCCCTGCATTGCAACCCCTGGTCCGGACGGGTGTGCCGTGGCTGGCTTCGCTTCGGCCTCTCGTGGTCTGGAGGGCAAGGGTCTCCGGGTGCCGGTGACCCAGGCTTGTGAGGAGAGCACCCGCCCAGGGCCTCGTGCCGTGACACAAGAGGGCCTCTGTTGCCGGCCCCTCCCCTTCCCCTGGCCCTTGCCCCCGGAAGGGGCAGGGTAGGGTCACCTGCCCCCCCCCCGCCCCCAACCTCCTGCCACCTCCACGGACCACCCCCATCCCCCAGGAACGGGGGGATCAGGGATCAGTGCACACCCGCATGCCCTCGTATGCCAGGGGCCGTGGGAGCCTCCACCCCCAGGACCTGGTGGAGCCTGGCGTTGCTGATGCCGCCTGTGCTACCCCACTGCGGTGTGCTGGGCGTGGGGGCTGAGGGCAGTACGCCCACCGCCATCGTATGTGCCCCCTTGTGGGCCCACCTGCCACCTCCGTGGGCCGCCCCTATCCCCCCACCCGATGGCAAGACTCGGGTCTCGCTGTCGCTGGGCGGGTGCCAGGGGTTGCCCTTTGGTATTGGGATGGGACAGCCCCTCCCCCAGAACACTGGTAACCCCCTCCGCACGGCAGGGGCCTGAGCGTAGCCAGTGGGCATAGTGCCCCCCCTGTGCTGTCTAATGGCCCGGTAATATGCTGTGGACCATCTCAGGCAGCCCTTGGACCCCCGGGCACTGCGTCCGGGTGGGGACCACCCACTCGGTTGCAGTGGCCGGGAACACCAGCAGTAGACGGCATGATCACTGGTCTATGACTATGCCTATTGCCTATTGCACAGTAGGAGGGCACAGAGCGGACCTACAGCCCCGGCCGTCGTCCCAACAGGCGGCTATCAGGGCCCTGGCCAGTGCACTAGTGCGTAGCAATCGGGGGATTGTGCAGTGGCTCCTCGCCATGACCCCACCCGCCAGCACGGTGCCCCGCCCCCCGGCGGCCTGCGGTGCGCCGCTGTAGGCACACCGTACCAAGCCCCCCGGGCATGCAGCACAGGGCGTTGCTCCCCATGTACAGGCGGTGTGCAACAGAAGATGGCCACAGTGCAGGGGAGGGGTGGTGGGGGGGGGGAGCACGCTAGCCAACCCCCCTGTGCTCCAGGCTACTCCCGCAGGCTACGCCCCAAGAGGCATCTCAACGACGGGCGACCCAACTGGGGCCCAGGGGGACGGAATGGGTACTGGGGTGTCCGGTACAAAACACTGATATCGTTTCCGGAAAAAGACACCCGGCACACGTAGTGCACAGCCTTGCGGTGTGTCTGGACCCTGTTGCGAGGCTCCGCACCCCGGCACCTGACAGGAGCAGCCCTCCTCCATTTACCACCCCTGGACAGGGAGTGCGTGGCCCCAAATACACACGTGCACACACACACACACACCCACACCCACACACACACATGGACACACTCTGCAGCTTCGTTCACAGGACGGCTCGCATGCCATGCTGACCCGGGATCGTGACGGGCTGACGCAGTGTTTGCACAAGTAGTAGCACCCCCAATGCAGAGTTGCCCTCCTTCGACCTCACGTTGGAGCTGCGGCACCGGTGCGACGTCATGTTCTCTGCTGAGTGCATGCCCTTGGCAGCGGACACGCTGGTTCGGGGAGGTGGATGTTGTCAGAGAAGGCACGCGGGAAGAGATTGACGCCTTGTTGCCATGCCATCGGCATGCACTCGCCCGTGCTCTCTCTTGATTGCGGCGGTGCAGTGCCGTTGGGTGGGGGGTTTGACACGCGCTATGTTACTGGACCCACAGGTGTAGCCTTGGGTTGGATGAGCAATCGTTGCCACTGCCAACACAGGCACTTATATATGGCCTGCCGCCATCCTGTGTGCATGGTCGTCCTTGGAGTTCCGCAAGTGACTTCGGCCTGTACACCCGATACACCCCTGTGCGTAGCGTGCCATCGTGCACAGTACCCGGCGGTCTTACACGCCTGAACGTTTTCATTGCATTCTGTTGGATTGCCTGTTCTGTGCGGCACGCGGTTTGGGGTGCTTCCTGCCTACCAGAACGGCGACAGGCGGTCCCCACTCACCAACGAGCACCCCCAACAGTCCCATGGGTTTTTGTTTCTTCGGGTTTCTGAGACCCTTCCTCTGAAGTTTGCAACAGGAATCCCGCTGCACGGAGCCGGGCGTCCCAATGCATGGCGCATGTGGTGGTGGGTGCCCCCCCCTCCCCGCCGCCTTTTAGTTGTTGGGGGCACTGGGCGTCATAGACCGAGGAGGCCCCCCCGGGGGTGCCACAGGTGCGAATGCATGACAGCCATCACAGCCACTGGTCACGTCCGTGGAATCGCCGTTATGGATGCGCAGCCGCACCGAGATCCGGGCATGCGTGGATGTCCGCTGGAGGATACCACCCAAGGGCCTGGCAAATGGGTTGTCATTGGTCGCGGGATGACTTCGTTGGCAAGTTGTGTCTATGAGGAAGGGTGCGAAGTTCAGGGCTGTCGGCAGCGCCATGCAAATGCCCATGGCACTGCATCCCGTTGGCTGGCGTGTGAGGGTGTGCGTGAGGCAGTTTAGGACTCAAACAAAGGACCACCAAATCATGTTTGTGCGGCCTTGGCTCCGACAAATCGTAAAGTGTCTCATTGCCACGGAGATCGAGCTCCTTGTGGCTGCTGTTGAGTGCGCATGCGCCGTACAGACGACGGGGGATGGGCGACTTTTGTGCGGGGGTTGTTTTGCCGGAGGAATTTTTGGGGGGGGGAATTCCGCCACCTTTGGAGATCCGAAAGCCAAGGGTCTGCGCACGGACGCACAAACTGATGAGGCCTACATGTTCCCGGGTGGAATCTGTCATGCTTAGCACCGCCTCAGTGGTAAACCCCCATTTGGGCCGATGGGCGGAGATCTGACCCAGCGGGAGTTTTTGGCTGAAAACTTGGGGAGTGCCCTTTTTTGAGGATGTCGAATCCAACGGGCGTGGCCTTGATGCCCAAGTGGACCACTACACCCCCAAACCTGCAGACCCCCAACACTGTCCTGCAGCCCAAAGTCTACATTCCCAGCAATCCCTACTCCAGATGGCCTTTGCACACGTGATTATGTGGCCATCAATGACATCTCCACACCACCACCGCACACTCTGGCTGCTCTTCAATAAGTGGCTTACAACAAGATATGCCCGGGTTTGTCCCACACACACATAAATTGGGATGGGCTGACATTGAGGAGATGAGCTACACGGGCTACATCCCAAACGATGGGGAGCATTAGACTATGTCGCTGGCTTGGACGATGATGACACCGAATGTTCAATGATCGCCTTTACCCACGAATGCCTTGTTCAACGAACACTTCCATTCGGACCGTATTCTTCTCGGGACCCAACCAATCGGGCAGTGGGTTGAGGTACCCCCGCCCCCCGGCCCTAGGGGGGGGGGGGGCGTCCCTTGGCCCAAAAGCATAGGAAACACCAGGTGCCGGAGAAAAGTTGTTTTTAGGTCACACTGGAACTGGGGATGGGGGTGGACCGTCACTTGGTGACCGTCTCCCCCCAAATGGGGGGGGGGGAGGGGTCTGACATTAGGGAGGGGGATGACGCGGGGGGCGGGGGGTACTGAATTGGCTGAGTACCGAACGGCGTGTCCAACGACCACTCCTTTTGGACCATCTATTTTGAGGAATTTAGTGTTCTCTGGAAGGCGAAGGGGGGGGGGGGGGGTACGACAGCAACGGCAACACGAGGAGCTGGCAGGGGAGGGGAGGGGGGTTAGTCACTGTTGAACCCCCCCGCCCTCGGGGCGTGGAGCGCTTTGGTAAACTGCATGCGCCCCCCCGTCCCCCGCCTCCTGCCCCGCCCTCAGAGGGGCTTGGGCCCCTGCCACCTCAAGGGGCAGGGGCAGTCGGGGATGGACCGATGAGGCGCGCCGGCCGTGTGTTTGATGGGTCTGGGCCATGTGATGCGGTCTACAGGTATTGTGTTTTGGTGGACGCTCCTGCGGTGGCCCGCCCCGCGGGTTCTGTAGGCCTCCGCTGAGGAGGTCGTGCGTCCGATACGGTGCCGCCTTCCGCGGCCCTCGGGTGAAGAAGTATGTGTTGGCCCTTGGCGTTGGTCTTGCTGCTGGTGGCCTTTGTAGAAATATCACCGACCGTGACCCCCACTTCCACACCCACTGCAACACCCAGCAGCACGCTGTCACCCACACCGAGTCCCAGTCCAACAGGGACATGCACGGGCACGCCATCACCGACGCCCAGTCCGACCTGGACACCGTCGAGCACGCCCAGTCCCACACCCAGTGCGACGCCAACGCCTACACCAAGCGACACTCCCACGTTCACACCATCGAGCACGCCATCGATGACACCATCGACGACGCCATCGGCAACGCCATCGACGACGCCGTCGACCGCACCATCGGGGACGCCTTCCAGCACACCATCCATCAGCCCCAGCAGCACACCATCGAGCACATGCACGCCAACGCCCACTCCCAGCTGCAGTCCCACCACGTCCCCCACACCGACACCCACGGCGACACCCTCGTCCACGCCAAGCTTCACACCCTCCAGCACACCCTCAAGCACACCATCCGCTACACCATCCACCACACCATCCACTACACCATCGGGAACACCAACGAATACACCAACGCCTACACCGACACCCACACCCACACCATCATCGAGTCCCACTCCGAGTCCCAGCTGCACGCCCACATGCACACCGAGTGCTACACCCACGATGACACCCACAGGGACGCCATCACCCTCACCCACTTTGACACCCACTGCTTCACCTACATGCAGTCCTACCTCGACGCCGTCCATGAGCCCCAGCAGCACGCCCACGGCAAGCCCCAGTGGGACACCCAGTTGCACCCCCACTTCCACACCCACTGCAACACCCAGCAGCACGCTGTCACCCACACCGAGTCCCAGTCCAACAGGGACATGCACGGGCACGCCATCACCGACGCCCAGTCCGACCTGGACACCGTCGAGCACGCCCAGTCCCACACCCAGTGCGACGCCAACGCCTACACCAAGCGACACTCCCACGCTCACACCATCGAGCACGCCATCGATGACACCATCGACGACGCCATCGGCAACGCCATCGACGACGCCGTCGACCACACCATCGGGGACGCCTTCGACCACACAACCCCCACACACAACCCCCCCACACAACCCCTCCCCACACAACCCCCCCACACACAACCCCCACACACAACCCCCACACACAACCCCCCCACACAACCCCCACCCACAACCCCCCCACACAACCCCCCCACACAACCCCTCCCCACACAATCCCCACACACAACCCCCACACACAACCCCCCCACACAACCCCCCCACACAACCCCCACACACAACCCCCACACACAACCCCCCCACACGACCCCTCCCCACACAACCCCCCCACACACAACCCCCACACACAACCCCTACACACAAAACCCACAAACAACCCCCACACACAACCCCCACACACAACCCCCACACACAACCCCCACACACAACCCCACACACAACCCCCACAGACAACCCCCACACACAACCCCCACACACGAAACCCACAACCAACCCCCACACACAACCCCCACACACAATCCCCCCACACAACCCCTTCCCACACAACCCCCACACACAACCCCCCCACACAACCCCCACACACAACCCCCCCACACAACCCCCACACACAACCCCCACACACAACCCCCACACACAACCCCTCCCCACACAACCCCTTCACACAACCCCCACACACAACCCCCACACACAACCCCCCATACAACCCCTCCCCACACAACCCCCACACACAACCCCCACACACAACCCCCCCACACAACCCCCACACACAACCCCCCCACACAACCCCCACACACAACGCCCACACACAACCCCCACACACAACCCCCACACACAACCCCCACACACAACCCCCCCCACACAACCCCCACACACAACCCCTCCCCACACAACCCCCACACACAACCCCCACACACAACCTCCACACACAACCCCCACACACAACCCCCACACACAACCCTCACACACAACCCCTCCCCACACAACCCCTCCCCACACAACCCCCACACACAACCCCCCCACACAACCCCCACACACAACCCCCACACACAACCCCCACGCACAACCCCCACACACAACCCTGCCACACAACCCCCACAGAATCCCCCCACACACAACCCACACACAAAACCCCCCCACACAACCCCTCCCCACACAACCTCCAAACACAACCCTCACGCACAACCCCCACACACAACCCCCACACACAACCCCCCCACACAACCCCACCCCGCACAACCCCCACACACAACCCCCACACACAACCCCCACACACAACCCCCCAACACAACCCCCACACACAACCCCCACACACAAAACCCACAAACAACCCCCACACACGACCCCCCCACGCAACCCCCCCACACAACCCCCACACACAACCCCCACACACAACCCCCACACACAACCTTCACACACAACCCCCACACACAACCCCCCCACACAACCCCCACACACAACCCCCACACACAACCCCCACACACAACCCCCACACACAACCCCCCCACACAACCCCTCCCCGAGCAACCCCCACACACAACCCCCCCACACAACCCCCACACACAACCCCCACACACAATCCCCACACACAACCCCCACACACAACCCCCCCACACAACCCCTCCCCGAGCAACCCCCACACACAACCCCCACACACAACCCCCCCACACAACCCCTCCCCACACAAGCCCCACACACAACCCCCACAGACAACCCCCACACACAACCCCCACACACGAAACCCACAAACAGCCCCCACACACAACCCCCACACACAATCTGCCCACACAACCCCTCCCCACACAACCCCCCCACACAATGCCCACACAAAACCCCCACACACAACCCCCACACACAACCCCTCCCCACACAACCCCCACACACAACCCCCACACACAACCCCCCCACACAACCCCTCCCCACACAACCCCCACACACAACCCCCCCACACAAACCCCACACACAACCCCCCCACATAACCCCCACACACAACCCCCACACACAACCCCCACACACAACCCCCACACACAACCCCCACACACAAAACCCACAAACAACCCCCACACACGACCCCCCCAAGCAACCCCCCCACACAAGCCCTCCCCACACAACCCCCACACACAACCCCCACACACAACCCCCACAAACCACCCCCACACACAACCCCTCCCCACACAACCCCCACACACAACCCCCACACGCAACCCCCACACACAACCCCCCCACACAACCCCCCCACACCACCCCCACACACAACCCCCACACACGACCCCCCCACACAACCCCTCCCCACACAACCCCCACACACAACCCCCACACACAACCCCCCCACACAACCCCCCCACACAACCCCCACACACAACCCCCCCACACACAACCCCCACACACAACCCCTCCCCACACAACCCCCCCACACACAACCCCCACACACAACCCCCACACACAACCCCCCCACACAACCCCCACACACAACCCCCCCACACAACCCCCCCACACAACCCCTCCCCACACAACCCCCACACACAACCCCCACACACAACCCCCACACACAACCCCCACACACAACCCCCCCACACGACCCCTCCCCACACAACCCCCCCACACACAACCCCCACACACAACCCCTACACACAAAACCCACAAACAACCCCCACACACAACCCCCACACACAACCCCCGCACACAATTCCTCCCCACACAACCCCCACACACAACCCCCCCACACAACCCCCACACACAACCCCCCCACACAACCCCCACACACAACCCCCACACACACAACCCCCACACACAACCCCCCCACACGACCCAAACACACAACCCCCACACACAACCCCCACACACAACCCCCACACACAACCCCCAAACACAACCCCTCCCCACACAACCCCCACACAATCCCCCCACACACAACCCCCCCACACAACCCTCACACACATCCCCCACACACAAACCCCACACAACACCCCCCCACACAACCCCCACACACGACCCCCCCACACAACCCCCACACACAACCCCCACACACAACCCCCACACACAACCCCCACACACAACCCCTCCACAAAACCCCTCCCCACACAACCCCCACACACAACCCCCACACACAACCCCCACACACAACCCCCACACACAACCCCTCCCCACACAACCCCCACACACAACCCCCACACACAACCCCCACACACAACTGCCACACACAACCCCCCCACACAACCCCCCCACACACAACCCCCACACACAACCCCCACACACAACCCCCCCACACAACCCCCCCACACACAACCCCCACACACAACCCCCACACACAACCCCCCCACACAACCCCCCCACACACAACCCCCACACACAAGCCCCACACACAACCCCCCCACACAACCCCCCCACACACAACCCCCACACACAACCCCCACACACAACCCCCCCACACAACCCCCACACACAACCCCCACACACAAAACCCACAAACAACCCCCACACACGACCCCCCCACGCAACCCCCCCACACAACCCCTCCCCACACAACCCCCACACACAACCCCCACACACAACCCCCACAAACCACCCCCACACACAACCCCTCCCCACACAACCCCCACACACAACCCCCACACACAGCCTCCACACACAACCCCCCCACACAACCCCCGCACACAACCCCCACACAGAACCCCCACACACAACCCCCACACACAACCCCCACACACAACCCCCACACACAACCCCCCCACACAACCCCCACACATAACCCCCACACACAACCCCCACAAACCACCCCCACACACAACCCCCACACACAACCCCCACACACAACCCCCCCACACAACCCCCACACACAACCCCCACACACAACCCCCACACACAACCCCCCCACACAACCTCCACACACAACCCCCACACACAACCCCCCCACACAACCCCCACACACAACCCCCCCACACAACCCCCCCACACGACCCAAACACACAACCCCCACACACAACCCCCACACACAACCCCCACACACAACCCCCACACACAACCACTCCCCACACGACCCCCACACAATCCCCCCACACACAACCCCCCCACACAACCCTCACACACATCCCCCACACACAAACCCCACACAACACCCCCCCACACAACCCCCACACACGACCCCCCCACACAACCCCCACACACAACCCCCACACACAACCCCCACACACAACCCCCACACACAACCCCTCCACAAAACCCCTCCCCACACAACCCCCACACACAACCCCCACACACAACCCCCACACACAACCCCCACACACAACCCCTCCCCACACAACCCCCACACACAACCCCCACACACAACCCCCACACACAACCCCCCCACACAAGCCCCCCACACACAACCCCCACACACAACCCCCACACACAACCCCCCCACACAACCCCCCCACACACAACCCCCACACACAACCCCCCCACACACAACCCCCACACACAACCCCCCCACACACAACCCCCACACACAACCCCCACACACAACCCCCCCACACAACCCCCCCACACACAACCCCCACACACAACCCCCACCACACAACCCCCCCACACAACCCCCCCACACACAACCCCCACACACAACCCCCACACACAACCCCCCCACACAACCCCCACACACAACCCCCACACACAAAACCCACAAACAACCCCCACACACGACCCCCCCACGCAACCCCCCCACACAACCCCTCCCCACACAACCCCCACACACACCCCCCCACACAACCCCCACACACAACCCCCACACACAACCCCCACACACAACCCCCACACACAACCCCCACACACAGCCTCCACACACAACCCCCCCACACAACCCCCGCACACAACCCCCACACAGAACCCCCACACACAACCCCCACACACACCCCCACACACAACCCCCACACACACCCCCCCCACACAACCCCCCACATAACCCCCACACACAACCCCCACAAACCACCCCCAACCACAACCCCCACACACAACCCCCCCACACAACCCCCACACACAACCCCCACACACAATGCCCCCACACAACCCCTCCCCACACAACCCCCACCCACACCCCCCCCACACACCCCCACACACAACCCCCACACACAAAACCCACCAACAACCCCCACAGACACCCCCCACACACAACCCCCCCACACAACCCCTCCCCACACAACCCCCACACACAACCCCCACAAACCACCCCCACACACAACCCCCACACACAACCCCAACACACAACCCCCACACACAACCCCCACAAACCACCCCCACACACAACCCCCACACACAACCCCCACACACAACCCCCCCAGACAACCCCTCCCCACACAACCCCCACACACAACCCCCACACACAACCCCCACAAACCACCCCCACACACAACCCCCCCACACAACCCCCACACACAACCCCCACACACAACCCCCACACACAACCCCCACACACAACCCCCCCTCACAACCCCTCCGCACACAACCCCCACACACAGCCCCCCACACAACCCCCACACACAACCCCCACACACCACCCCACACACAACCCCCACACACAACCCCCCACACAACCCCTCCCCACACAACCCCCACACACAACCCCCCCACACAACCCCCACACACAAAACCCACACACAAAACCCACAAACACCCCCACACACAACCCCCCCCACACAACGCCTCCCCACACAACCCCCCACACACAACCCCCACACACAAGCCCGACACAGAACGCCCACACACAACCCCTCCCCACACAACCCCCACACACAACCCCCACACACAACCCCCACACACCACCCCCACACACAACCCCCCCACACAACCCCTCCCCACACAACCCCCACACACAACCCCCACACACAACCCCCACACACAACCCCCCCACACAACCCCCCCACACAACCCCCACACACAACCCCCACACACAACCCGCCCACACAACCCCTCCCCACACAACCCCCACACACAACCCCCACACACAACCCCCACACACAACTCCCACACACAACCCCTACACACAACCCCCCCCACACAACTCCCACACACAACCCCCACACACAACCCCCCCACACAACCTCCACACATAATCCCCCCACACAACCCGGCCACACAACCCCTCCCCACACAACCCCCACACACAACCCCCCCACACAACCCCCAAACACGACCCCCCACACGGCAACCCCCCCACACAACCACCACACACACCCCCCACACAAACCCCCACACACAACCCCCTCCACACACAACCCCCCGACACAACCCCCCCACACAACCCCCACACACACCCCCCCCACAACCCCCTCCCCACACAACCCCCACACACAACCCCCCCACGCAACCCCCAAACACAACCTTCACACACAACCCCCCACACACACCCCCTCCCCACACAACCCCCCCACACAACCCCCCCACACAACCCCTCCCCAAACAACCCCCACACACAACCCCCACACACAACCCCCACACACACCCCCCCACACAACCCCTTCACACAACCCCCCCCACACGACCCCCACACACAACCCCCGGCACACAACCCCCCACACACAAACCCCACACACACCCCCACACACAACCCCCGCACACCAACCCCCACACACAACCCCCCACACACAACCCCCCCACCCCCCACACACCACCCCCACACACAACCCCCCACACAACCCCCACACACAACCCCCCACACACAAACCCCACACACAACCCCCACACACAACCCCCGCACACAACCCCCACACACAACCCCCACACACAACCCCCCCCACACAACCCCTCCCCACACAACCCCCACACACAACCCCCACACACAACCCCCACACACAACCCCCCCACACAACCCCTTCACACAACCCCCCCACACGACCCCCACACACAACCCCCACACACAACCCCCCACACACAAACCCCACACACAACCCCCACACACAACCCCCGCACACAACCCCCACACACAACCCCCACACACAACCCCCCCACACAACCCCCACACACAACCCCCACACACAACCCCCACACACAACCCCCACACACAACCCCCCCCACACAACCCCTCCCCACACAACCCCCACACACAACCCCCACACACAACCCCCACACACAACCCCCGCACACAACCCCCACACACAACCCCTCCCCACACAACCCCCACACACAACCCCCACACACAACCTCCACACACAACCCCCCCACACAACCCCCACACACAACCCCCACACACAACCCCCACACACAACCCCCACACACAACCCCCCCACACAACCCCTCCCCACACAACCCCCACACAATCCCCCCACACACAACCCCCACACGCAACCCCCCCACACTACCCCCACACACAACCCCCACACACAACCCCCGCACACAACCCCCACACACAAAACCCACAAACAACCCCCACACACAACCCCCCCCACACAACCCCCACACACAACCCCCCCACACAACCCCCACACACAACACCCCCACACGACCCCCACACACAACCCCCACACACAACCCCCACACACAACCCCCACGCACAACCCCCCCACACAACCCCCCCACACAACCCCCACACATAACCCCCACACACAACCCCCACAAACCACCCCCACACACAATCCCCACACACAACCCCCACACACAACCCCGCCACACAACCCCCACACACAACCCCCCCACACAGCCCACCCACACAACCCCCCCACACAACCCCCACACATGACCCCCCCACACAACTCCCACACACAACCCCCCCACACAACCCCCACAGACAACCCCCACACACAACCCCCACACACAACCCCCACGCACAACCCCCCCACACAACCCCTCCCCACACAACCCCCACACATAACCCCCACACACAACCCCCACAAACCACCCCCACACACAACCCCCACACACAACCCCCACACACAACCCCCCCACACAACCCCCACACACAACCCCCACACACAACCCCCACACACAACCCCCCCACACAACCTCCACACACAACCCCCACACACAACCCCCCCACACAACCCCCACACACAACCCCCCCACACAACCCCTCCCCACACAACCCCCACCCACAACCCCCCCACACAACCCCCACACACAACCCCCACACACAAAACCCACAAACAACCCTCACAGACACCCCCCACACACAACCCCCCCACACAACCCCTCCCCACACAACCCCCACACACGACCCCCACACACAACCCCAACACACAACCCCCACACACAACCCCCACAAACCACCCCCACACACAACCCCCACACACAACCCCCACACACGACCCCCCCAGACAACCCCTCCCCACACAACCCCCACACACAACCCCCACACACAACCCCCACAAACCACCCCCACACACAACCCCCACACACGACCCCCCCAGACAACCCCTCCCCACACAACCCCCACAAACCGACCCCACACACAACCCCCACACACAACCCCCACACACAACCCCCCCACACAACCCCCACACACAACCCCCACACACAACCCCCACGCACAACCCCCCCACACAACCCCCCCACACAACCCCCACACACAACCCCCACACACAACCCCCACAAACCACCCCCACACACAACCCCCACACACAACCCCCACACACAACCCCCACACACAACCCCCACACACAACCCCCACACACAACCCCCACCTACAACCCCCCCTCACAACCCCTCCGCACACAACCCCCACACACAGCCCCCCCACACAACCCCCACACACAACCCCCACACACAACCCCCACACACAACCCCCACACACAACCCCCCCATACAACCCCCACACACGACCCCCACACACAACCACCCCACACAACCCCTCCCCACACAACCCCCACACACAACCCCCCCACACAACCCCCACACACAAAACCCACAAACAACCCCCACACACAACCCCCCCACACAACGCCTCCCCACACAACCCCCACACACAACCCCCACACACAACCCCGACACACAACGCCCACGCACAACCCCTCCCCACACAACCCCCACACACAACCCCCACACACAACCCCCACACACAACCCCCCCACACAACCCCTCCCCACACAACCCCCACACACAACCCCCACACACAACCCCCACACACAACCCCCACACACAATCCGCACACACAACCCGCCCACACAACCCCTCCCCACACAACCCCCACACACAACCCCCACACACAACCCCCACACACAACTCCCACACACAACCCCAACACACAACCCCCCCACACAACCCCCACACACAACCCCCCCACACAACCCCCACACACAACCCCCACACACAACCCCCACACACAATCCGCACACACAACCCGCCCACACAACCCCTCCCCACACAACCCCCACACAAAACCCCCACACACAACCCCCCCACACAACCCCTCCCCACCCACACACAACCCCCACACACAACCCCCACACACAACCCCCACACACAATCCGCACACACAACCCGCCCACACAACCCCTCCCCACACAACCCCCACACACAACCCCCCCACACAACCCCCAAACACGACCCCCACACGCAACCCCCCCACACAACGCCCACACACAACCCCCACACACAACCCCCACACACAACCCCTCCACACACAACCCCCCACACAACCCCCACACACAACCCCCACACACAACCCCCCCACACAACCCCTCCCCACACAACCCCAACACAGAACCCCCCCACACAACCTCCCCACCAAACCCCTCCCCACACAACCCCCCCACACAACCCCCCCACACAACCCCTCCCCACGCAACCCCCACACACAACCCCCACACACAACCCCCACACACAACCCCCCCACACAACCCCTTCATACAACCCCCACACACAACCCCCACACACAACCCCCCATACAACCCCTCCCCACACAACCCCCACACGCAACCCCCACACACAACCCCCCCACACAACCCCCACACACAACCCCCCCACACGACCCCCACACACAACCCCCCCACACACAACCCCCCCACACAACCCCTTCATACAACCCCCACACACAACCCCCACACACAACCCCCCATACAACCCCTCCCCACACAACCCCCACACGCAACCCCCACACACAACCCCCCCACACAACCCCCACACACAACCCCCCCACACAACCCCAACACACAACCCCCACACACAACCCCCACACACAACCCCCGCACACCACCCCCACACACAACCCCTCCCCACACAACCCCCACACACAACCTCCACACACAACCCCTCCACACAACCCCCACACACAACCCCCACACACAACCCCCACACACAACCCCCCCACAAAACCCCTCCCCACACAACCCCCACACAATCCCCCCACACACAACCCCCACACACGACCCCCCCACACTACCCCCACACACAACCCCCACACACAACCCCACACACAACCCCCACACACAACCCCCACACACAACCCACCCACACAACCCCCCCACACAACCCCCACACACAACCCCCCCACACAACTCCCACACACAACCCCCCCACACAACCCCCACACACAACCCCCACACACAACCCCCGACACAACCCCCACGCACAACCCCCCCACACAACCCCTCCCCACACAACCCCCGCACACAACCCCCACACACAACCCCCACACACAACCCACCCACACAACCCCCCCACACAACCCCCACACACAACCCCCCCACACAACTCCCACACACAACCCCCCCACACAACCCCCACACACAACCCCCACACACAACCCCCGACACAACCCCCACGCACAACCCCCCCACACAACCCCTCCCCACACAACCCCCACACACAACCCCCGCACACCACCCCCCCACACAACCCCTCCCCACACAACCCCCACACACAACCTCCACACACAACCCCCCCACACAACCCCCACACACAACCCCCACACACAACCCCCACACACAACCCCCCCCACAAAACCCCTCCCCACACAACCCCCACACAATCCCCCCACACACAACCCCCACACACGACCCCCCCACACTACCCCCACACACAACCCCCACACACAACCCCCGCACACAACCCCCACACACAACCCCCACATACAACCCACCCACACAACCTCCACACACAACCCGCCCACACAACCCCTCCCCACACAACCCCCACACACAACCCCCACACACAACCCCCACACACAACTCCCACACACAACCCCTACACACAACCCCCCCCACACAACCCCCACACACAACCCCCACACACAACCC
The DNA here is from genome assembly GCA_964036045.1 of Eutreptiella sp. 'Long Island Sound 2002'. Taxonomy (NCBI): domain Eukaryota; phylum Euglenozoa; class Euglenophyceae; order Eutreptiales; family Eutreptiaceae; genus Eutreptiella; species Eutreptiella sp. 'Long Island Sound 2002'. The sequence continues at coordinate 71,863 of CAXIWF010000869.1, forward strand.
CCCCACACAACCCCCACACATAATCCCCCCACACAACCCGCCCACACAACCCCTCCCCACACAACCCCCACACACAACCCCCCCACACAACCCCCAAACACGACCCCCACACACAACCCCCCACACAACCCCCACACACAACCCCCACACACAACCTCCCCACACAACCCCTCCCCACACAACCCCCACACACAACCCCCCCACGCAACCCCCAAACACAACCCCCACACACAACCCCCACACACAACCCCTCCCCACACAACCCCCCCACACAACCCCCCCACACAACCCCTCCCCACACAACCCCCACACACAACCCCCACACACAACCCCCACACACAACCCCCCCACACAACCCCTTCACACAACCCCCCCACACGACCCCCACACACAACCCCCACACACAACCCCTCACACACAAACCCCACACACAACCCCCACACACAACCCCCGCACACAACCCCCACACACAACCCCCACACACAACCCCCCCACACAACCCCCACACACAACCCCCACACACAACCCCCACACACAACCCCCACACACAACCCCCCCCACACAACCCCTCCCCACACAACCCCCACACACAACCCCCACACACAACCCCCACACACAACCCCCGCACACAACCCCCACACACAACCCCTCCCCACACAACCCCCACACACAACCCCCACACACAACCTCCACACACAACCCCCCCACACAACCCCCACACACAACCCCCACACACAACCCCCACACACAACCCCCACACACAACCCCCCCACACAACCCCTCCCCACACAACCCCCACACAATCCCCCCACACACAACCCCCACACGCAACCCCCCCACACTACCCCCACACACAACCCCCACACACAACCCCCGCACACAACCCCCACACACAAAAGCCACAAACAACCCCCACACACAACCCCCCCCACACAACCCCCACACACAACCCCCCGACACAACCCCCACACACAACCCCCCCACACGACCCCCACACACAACCCCCACACACAACCCCCACACACAACCCCCACGCACAACCCCCCCACACAACCCCCCCACACAACCCCCACACATAACCCCCACACACAACCCCCACAAACCACCCCCACACACAATCCCCACACACAACCCCCACACACAACCCCGCCACACAACCCCAACACACAACCCCCACACACAACCCACCCACACAACCCCCCCACACAACCCCCACACACAACCCCCCCACACAACTCCCACACACAACCCCCCCACACAACCCCCACAGACAACCCCCACACACAACCCCCACACACAACCCCCACGCACAACCCCCCCACACAACCCCTCCCCACACAACCCCCACACATAACCCCCACACACAACCCCCACAAACCACCCCCACACACAACCCCCACACACAACCCCCACACACAACCCCCCCACACAACCCCCACACACAACCCCCACACACAACCCCCACACACAACCCCCCCACACAACCTCCACACACAACCCCCACACACAACCCCCCCACACAACCCCCACACACAACCCCCCCACACAACCCCTCCCCACACAACCCCCACCCACAACCCCCCCACACAACCCCCACACACAACCCCCACACACAAAACCCACAAACAACCCCCACAGACACCCCCCACACACAACCCCCCCACACAACCCCTCCCCACACAACCCCCACACACGACCCCCACACACAACCCCAACACACAACCCCCACACACAACCCCCACAAACCACCCCCACACACAACCCCCACACACAACCCCCACACACGACCCCCCCAGACAACCCCTCCCCACACAACCCCCACACACAACCCCCACACACAACCCCCACAAACCGACCCCACACACAACCCCCACACACAACCCCCACACACAACCCCCCCACACAACCCCCACACACAACCCCCACACACAACCCCCACGCACAACCCCCCCACACAACCCCCCCACACAACCCCCACACACAACCCCCACACACAACCCCCACAAACCACCCCCACACACAACCCCCACACACAACCCCCACACACAACCCCCACACACAACCCCCACACACAACCCCCACACACAACCCCCCCTCACAACCCCTCCGCACACAACCCCCACACACAGCCCCCCCACACAACCCCCACACACAACCCCCACACACAACCCCCACACACAACCCCCACACACAACCCCCCCATACAACCCCCACACACAACCCCCACACACAACCACCCCACACAACCCCTCCCCACACAACCCCCACACACAACCCCCCCACACAACCCCCACACACAAAACCCACACACAAAACCCACAAACAAACCCCACACACAACCCCCCCACACAACGCCTCCCCACACAACCCCCACACACAACCCCCACACACAACCCCGACACACAACGCCCACGCACAACCCCTCCCCACACAACCCCCACACACAACCCCCACACACAACCCCCACACACAACCCCCCCACACAACCCCTCCCCACACAACCCCCACACACAACCCCCACACACAACCCCCACACACAACCCCCACACACAATCCGCACACACAACCCGCCCACACAACCCCTCCCCACACAACCCCCACACACAACCCCCACACACAACCCCCACACACAACTCCCACACACAACCCCAACACACAACCCCCCCACACAACCCCCACACACAACCCCCCCACACAACCCCCACACATAACCCCCCCACACAACCCGCCCACACAACCCCTCCCCACACAACCCCCACACACAACCCCCCCACACAACCCCCAAACACGACCCCCACACGCAACCCCCCCACACAACGCCCACACACAACCCCCACACACAACCCCCACACACAACCCCCACACACAACCCCCCCACACAACCCCTCCCCACACAACCCCCACACAATCCCCCCACACACAACCCCCACACGCAACCCCCCGACACTACCCCCACACACAACCCCCACACACAACCCCCGCACACAACCCCCACACACAAAAGCCACAAACAACCCCCACACACACCCCCCCCACACAACCCCCACACACAACCCCCCCACACAACCCCCACACACAACCCCCCCACACGACCCCCACACACAACCCCCACACACAACCCCCACACACAACCCCCACGCACAACCCCCCCACACAACCCCCCCACACAACCCCCACACATAACCCCCACACACAACCCCCACAAACCACCCCCACACACAATCCCCACACACAACCCCCACACACAACCCCGCCACACAACCCCAACACACAACCCCCACACACAACCCACCCACACAACCCCCCCACACAACCCCCACACACAACCCCCCCACACAACTCCCACACACAACCCCCCCACACAACCCCCACGGACAACCCCCACACACAACCCCCACACACAACCCCCACGCACAACCCCCCCACACAACCCCTCCCCACACAACCCCCACACATAACCCCCACACACAACCCCCACAAACCACCCCCACACACAACCCCCACACACAACCCCCACACACAACCCCCCCACACAACCCCCACACACAACCCCCACACACAACCCCCACACACAACCCCCCCACACAACCTCCACACACAACCCCCACACACAACCCCCCCACACAACCCCCACACACAACCCCCCCACACAACCCCTCCCCACACAACCCCCACCCACAACCCCCCCACACAACCCCCACACACAACCCCCACACACAAAACCCACAAACAACCCCCACAGACACCCCCCACACACAACCCCCCCACACAACCCCTCCCCACACAACCCCCACACACGACCCCCACACACAACCCCAACACACAACCCCCACACACAACCCCCACAAACCACCCCCACACACAACCCCCACACACAACCCCCACACACGACCCCCCCAGACAACCCCTCCCCACACAACCCCCACACACAACCCCCACACACAACCCCCACAAACCGACCCCACACACAACCCCCACACACAACCCCCACACACAACCCCCCCACACAACCCCCACACACAACCCCCACACACAACCCCCACGCACAACCCCCCCACACAACCCCCCCACACAACCCCCACACACAACCCCCACACACAACCCCCACAAACCACCCCCACACACAACCCCCACACACAACCCCCACACACAACCCCCACACACAACCCCCACACACAACCCCCACACACAACCCCCCCTCACAACCCCTCCGCACACAACCCCCACACACAGCCCCCCCACACAACCCCCACACACAACCCCCACACACAACCCCCACACACAACCCCCACACACAACCCCCCCATACAACCCCCACACACAACCCCCACACACAACCCCCCCACACAACCCCCACACACAAAACCCACACACAAAACCCACAAACAACTCCCACACACAACCCCCCCACACAACGCCTCCCCACACAACCCCCACACACAACCCCCACACACAACCCCGACACACAACGCCCACGCACAACCCCTCCCCACACAACCCCCACACACAACCCCCACACACAACCCCCACTCACAACCCCCCCACACAACCCCTCCCCACACAACCCCCACACACAACCCCCACACACAACCCCCACACACAACCCCCACACACAATCCGCACACACAACCCGCCCACACAACCCCTCCCCCCACAACCCCCACACACAACCCCCACACACAACCCCCACACACAACTCCCACACACAACCCCAACACACAACCCCCCCACACAACCCCCACACACAACCCCCCCACACAACCCCCACACATAACCCCCCCACACAACCCGCCCACACAACCCCTCCCCACACAACCCCCACACACAACCCCCCCACACAACCCCCAAACACGACCCCCACACGCAACCCCCCCACACAACGCCCACACACAACCCCCACACACAACCCCCACACACAACCCCTCCACACACAACCCCCCACACAACCCCCACACACAACCCCCACACACAACCCCCCCACACAACCCCTCCCCACACAACCCCAACACAGAACCCCCCCACACAACCTCCCCACCAAACCCCTCCCCACACGACCCCCACACACAACCCCCCCACACAACCCCCACACACAACCCCCACACACAACCCCCACACACAACCCCTCCCCACACAACCCCCCCACACAACCCCCCCACACAACCCCTCCCCACGCAACCCCCACACACAACCCCCCCACACAACCCCCACACACAACCCCCCCACACAACCCCTTCATACAACCCCCACACACAACCCCCACACACAACCCCCCATACAACCCCTCCCCACACAACCCCCACACGCAACCCCCACACACAACCCCCCCACACAACCCCCACACACAACCCCCCCACACGACCCCCACACACAACCCCCCCACACACAACCCCCCCACACAACCCCTTCATACAACCCCCACACACAACCCCCACACACAACCCCCCATACAACCCCTCCCCACACAACCCCCCCACACAACCCCCACACACAACCCCCCCACACAACCCCAACACACAACCCCCACACACAACCCCCCCACACAACCCCCACACACAACCCCCACACACAACCCCCACACACAACCCCCCCACAAAACCCCTCCCCACACAACCCCCACACAATCCCCCCACACACAACCCCCACACACGACCCCCCCACACTACCCCCACACACAACCCCCACACACAACCCCCGCACACAACCCCCACTCACAACCCCCACACACAACCCACCCACACAACCCCCCCACACAACCCCCACACACAACCCCCCCACACAACTCCCACACACAACCCCCCCACACAACCCCCACACACAACCCCCACACACAACCCCCGACACAACCCCCACGCACAACCCCCCCACACAACCCCTCCCCACACAACCCCCACACACAACCCCCACACACAACCCCCACACACAACCCCTCCCCACACAACCCCCACACACAACCCCGACACACAACCCCCCCACACAACCCCCACAGGACCCCCCCACACACAACCCCCACACACAACCCCCACACACAACCCCCCCACACAACCCCCACAGAATCCCCCCACACACAACCCCCACACACAAACCCCCCACACAACCCCTCCCCACACAACCCCCACACACAACCCCCACGCACAACCCCCACACACAACCCCCACACACAACCTGCCCACACAACCCCTCCCCGCATAACCCCCACACACAACCCCCACACACAACCCCCACACACAACCCCAACACACAACCCCCACACACAACCCCCACACACAACCCACCCACACAACCCCCCCACACAACCACCACACACAACCCCCCCACACAACTCCCCCACACAACCCCTCCCCACACAACCCCCACACACAACCCCCACACACAACCCCCACACACAACCCCCACACACAACCCCTCCCCACACAACCCCCACACACAACCCCAACACACAACCCCCCCACACAACCCCCACACAACCCCCCCACACACAACCCCCACACGCAACCCACACACACAACCCCCACAAACCACCCCCACACACAACTCCTACCCACACACAACGGCCCAAACACAACCCCCACACACAACCCACACACACAACCCCCCCACACAACCCCCACACACAACCCCTACACACAACCCCCACACACAACCCCCCCACACAACCCCCACACACAACCCCCACACACGACCCCCACGCACAACCCCCACACACAACCCCCACACACAACCACCACACACAACCCCCACACACAACCCCCCCACACAACCCCCACACACAACCCCCATAAACAACCCCCACACACAACCCCCCCACACAACCCCTCCCCCAGCAACCCCCACACACAACCCCCCCACACAACCCCCACACACAACCCCCACACACAACCCCCACACACAACCCCCACACACAACCCCCACACACAACCCCCCCACACAACCCCCACAACCCCCACACACAACGCCCCCACACAACCCCTCGCCACACAAGCCCCACACACAACCCCCACAGACAATTCCCACACACAACCCCGCCACACAACCCCCACAAACAACCCCCACACACAACCCCCACACACAATCCCCCCACACAACCCCTCCCGACACAACCCCCACACACAACCCCCCCACACGACCCCCACACACAACCCCCAGACACAACCCCTCCCCACACAACCCCCACACAAAACCCCCACACACAACCCCCACACACAACCCCCACACACAACCCCCCCACACAACCCCCACACACAAGCCCCCCACACAACCCCCACACACAACCCCCACACACAACCCCCCCACACAACCCCCACACACAACCCCCACACACAACCCCCCCACACAACCCCCACAAACAACCCCCACACACGACCCCCCCAAGCAACCCCCCCACACAACCCCTCTGCACACAACCCCGACACACAACCCCCACACATAACCCCCACACACAACCCCCACAAACCACCCCCACACACAACCCCCACACACGACCCCCACACACAACCCCCCCACACAACCCCCACACACAGCCCCCACACACAACCACCACACACAACCCCCCCAAACAACCTCCACACACAACCCCCACACACAACCCCCACACACAACCCCCCCACACAACCCCCCCACACAGCCCCCAGACACAACCCCCCCACACAACCCCCACACACAACCCCCACACACAACCCCCCCACACAACCCCTCCCCACACAACCCCCACCCACAACCCCCCCACACAACCCCCACACACAACCCCCACACACAAAACCCACAAACAACCCCCACAGACACCCCCCACACACAACCCCCCCACACAACCCCTCCCCACACAACCCCCACACACGACCCCCACACACAACCCCAACACACAACCCCCACACACAACCCCCACAAACCACCCCCACACACAACCCCCACACACAACCCCCACACACAACCCCCCCAGACAACCCCTCCCCACACAACCCCCACACACAACCCCCACACACAACCCCCACACACAACCCCCCCACACAACCCCCACACACAACCCCCACACACAACCCCCACACACAACCCCCACACACAACCCCCCCTCACAACCCCTCCGCACACAACCCCCACACACAGCCCCCCCACACAACCCCCACACACAACCCCCCCACACAACCCCTCCCCACACAACCCCCACACACAACCCCCACACACAACCCCCCCACACAACCCCCCCACACAACCTCCACACACAACCCCCACACACAACCCGCCCACACAACCCCTCCCCACACAACCCCCACACACAACCCCCACACACAACCCCCACAAACAACTCACACACACAACCCCCACACACAACCCCCCCACACAACGCCCACACTCAACCCCCACACACAACCCCCCCACACAACCCCCACACATAACCCCCCCACACAACCCGCCCACACAACCCCTCCCCACACAACCCCCACACACAACCCCCCCACACAACCCCCACACACGACCCCCACACGCAACCCCCCCACACAACCACCACACACAACCCCCACACACAACCCCCACACACAACCCCTCCACACACAACCCCCCACACAACCCCCACACACAACCCCCACACACAACCCCCCCACACAAACCCTCCCCACATAACCCCAACACAGAACCCCCCCACACAACCTCCCCACCCAACCCCTCCCCACACAACCCCCACACACAACCCCCCCACAGAACCCCCACACACAACCCCCACACACAACCCCCACACACAACCCCTCCCCACACAACCCCCCCACACAACCCCCCCACACAACCCCTCCCCACAAAACCCCCACACACAACCCCCACACACAACCCCCACACACAACCCCCCCACACAACCCCTTCACACAACCCCCACACACAACCCCCACACACAACCCCCCATACAACCCCTCCCCACACAACCCCCACACACAACCCCCACACACAACCCCAACACACAACCCCAACACACAACCCCCCCACACGACCCCCACACACAACCCCGACACACAACCCCCACACACAACCCCCACACACAACCCCCACACACAACCCCCCCCACACAACCCCTCCCCACACAACCCCCACACACAACCCCCACACACGACCCCCACACACAACCCCCACACACAACCCCCACACACAACCCCCGCACACAACCCCCACACACAACCCCTCCCCACACAACCCCCACACACAACCCCCACACACAACCCCCACACACAACCCCCACACACAACCCCCCCACACAACCCCCACACACAACCCCCACACACAACCCCCACACACAACCCCCACACACAACCCCCCCTCACAACCCCCCCACACAACCCCTCCCCACACAACCCCCACACAAAACCTCCACACACAACCCCAACACACAACCCCAACACACAACCCCCACACACAACCCCCACACACAACCGCCACACACAACCCCCCCACACAACCCCTCCCCACACAACCCCCACACGATCCCCCCACACACAACCCCCACACACAACCCCCCCACACTACCCCCACACACGACCCCCACACACAACCCCCGCACACAACCCCCACACACAACCCCCACACACAACCCACCCACACAACCCCCCCACACAACCCCCACACACAACCCCCCCACACAACTCCCACACACAACCCCCCCACACAACCCCCACACACAACCCCCCCACACAACCCCCACACACAACCCCCACGCACAACCCCCCCACACAACCCCTCCCCACACAACCCCCACACACAACCCCCACACACAACCCCCACACACAACCCCCACACACAACCCCTCCCCACACAACCCCCACACACGACCCCCCCAAGCAACCCCCCCACACAACCCCCACACAACCCCCCCACACACAACCCCCACACACAACCCCCACACACAACCCCCCCACACAACCCCCACATAATCCCCCCACACACAACCCCCACACACAAACCCCCCACACAACCCCTCCCCAAACAACCCCCACACACAACCCCCACGCACAACCCCCACACACAACCGCCACACACAACCTGCCCACACAACCCCTCCCCGCATAACCCCCACACACAACCCCCACACACAACCCCCACACACAACCCCCACACACAACCCCCACACACAACCCCCACACACAACCCACCCACACAACCCCCCCACACAACCCCCACACACAACCCCCCCACACAACTCCCACACACAATTCCTCCCCACACACAACCCCCACACACAACCCCCACACACAACCCCCACACACAACCCCCACGCACAACCCCCCCACACAACCCCTCCCCACACAACCCCCACACACAACCCCCACACACAACCCCCACACACAACCCCCACACACAACCCCTCCCCACACAACCCCCACACACAACCCCCACACACAACCCCACCACACAACCCCCCCACACAACCCCCACACAACCCCCCCACACACAACCCCCACACACAACCCCCACACACAACCCCCCCACACAACCCCCACAGAATCCCCCCACACACAACCCCCACACACAACCCCCACACACAACCCCCACACACAACCCCCACACACAACCCCCACACACAAAACCCACAAACAATCCCCACACACGACCCCCCCACGCAACCCCCCCACACAACCCCTCCCCACACAACCCCCACACACAATCCTCACACACAACCCCCACAAACCACCCCCACACACAACTCCTACCCACACAACGGCCCAAACACAACCCCCACACACAACCCCCACACACAACCCCCCCACACAACCCCCACACACAACCCCTACACACAACCCCCACACACAACCCCCCCACACAACCCCCACACACAACCCCCACACACAACCCCCACGCACAACCCCCACACACAACCCCAACACACAATCCCCCCAAACAACCCCCACACACATCCCCCACACACAACCCCCACACACAACCACCACACACAACCCCCACACACAACCCCCCCACACAACCCCCACACACAACCCCCACACACAACCCCCATAAACAACCCCCACACACAACCCCCCCACACAACCCCTCCCCGAGCAACCCCCACACACAACCCCCCCACACAACCCCCACACACAACCCCCACACACAACCCCCACACACAACCCCCACACACAACCCCCACACACCATCCCCCGACACAACCCCCACAACCCCCACAGACAACGCCCCCACACAACCCCTCGCCGCACAAGCCCCACACACAACCCCCACAGACAACCCCCACACACAACCCCGCCACACAACCCCCACAAACAACCCCCAGGTACAACCCCCACACACAATCCCCCCACACAACCCCTCCCGACACAACCCCCACACACAACCCCCCCACACAACCCCCACACACAACCCCCAGACACAACCCCTCCCCACACAACCCCCACACACAACCCCCACACACAACCCCCCCACACAACCCCTCCCCACACAACCCCCACACACAACCCCCCCACACAACCCCCACACACAAGCCCCCCACACAACCCCCACACACAACCCCCACACACAACCCCCCCACACAACCCCCACACACAACCCCCACACACAACCCCCCCACACAACCCCCCCACACAACCCCCACACACAACCCCCACACACAACCCACCCACACAACCCCCCCACACAACCCCCACACACAACCCCCCCACACAACTCCCACACACAACCCCCCCACACAACCCCCACACACAACCCCCCCACACAATCCCCACACACAACCCCCACGCACAACCCCCCCACACAACCCCTCCCCACACAACCCCCACACACAACCCCCACACACAACCCCCACACACAACCCCCACACACAACCCCTCCCCACACAACCCCCACACACGACCCCCCCAAGCAACCCCCCCACACGACCCCCACACAACCCCCCCACACACAACCCCCACACACAACCCCCACACACAACCCCCCCACACAACCCCCACAGAATCCCCCCACACACAACCCCCACACACAAACCCCCCACACAACCCCTCCCCACACAACCCCCACACACAACCCCCACGCACAACCCCCACACACAACCGCCACACACAACCTGCCCACACAACCCCTCCCCGCATAACCCCCACACACAACCCCCACACACAACCCCCACACACAACCCCCACACACAACCCCCACACACAACCCCCACACACAACCCACCCACACAACCCCCCCACACAACCCCCACACACAACCCCCCCACACAACTCCCACACACAATTCCTCCCCACACACAACCCCCACACACAACCCCCACACACAACCCCCACACACAACCCCCACGCACAACCCCCCCACACAACCCCTCCCCACACAACCCCCACACACAACCCCCACACACAACCCCCACACACAACCCCCACACACAACCCCTCCCCACACAACCCCCACACACAACCCCCACACACAACCCCACCACACAACCCCCCCACACAACCCCCACACAACCCCCCCATACACAACCCCCACACACAACCCCCACACACAACCCCCCCACACAACCCCCACAGAATCCCCCCACACACAACCCCCACACACAACCCCCACGCACAACCCCCACACACAACCCCCACACACAACCCCCACACACAAAACCCACAAACAATCCCCACACACGACCCCCCCACGCAACCCCCCCACACAACCCCTCCCCACACAACCCCCACACACAATCCTCACACACAACCCCCACAAACCACCCCCACACACAACTCCTACCCACACAACGGCCCAAACACAACCCCCACACACAACCCCCACACACAACCCCCCCACACAACCCCCACACACAACCCCTACACACAACCCCCACACACAACCCCCCCACACAACCCCCACACACAACCCCCACACACAACCCCCACGCACAACCCCCACACACAACCCCAACACACAACCCCCCCACACAACCCCCACACACATCCCCCACACACAACCCCCACACACAACCACCACACACAACCCCCACACACAACCCCCCCACACAACCCCCACACACAACCCCCACACACAACCCCCATAAACAACCCCCACACACAACCCCCACACACAACCCCTCCCCGAGCAACCCCCACACACAACCCCCCCACACAACCCCCACACAAAACCCCCACACACAACCCCCACACACAACCCCCACAACCCCCACAGACAACGCCCCCACACAACCCCTCGCCGCACAAGCCCCACACACAACCCCCACAGACAACCCCCACACACAACCCCGCCACACAACCCCCACAAACAACCCCCAGGTACAACCCCCACACACAATCCCCCCACACAACCCCTCCCGACACAACCCCCACACACAACCCCCCCACACAACCCCCACACACAACCCCCAGACACAACCCCTCCCCACACAACCCCCACACACAACCCCCACACACAACCCCCCCACACAACCCCTCCCCACACAACCCCCACACACAACCCCCCCACACAACCCCCACACACAAGCCCCCCACACAACCCCCACACACAACCCCCACACACAACCCCCCCACACAACCCCCACACACAACCCCCACACACAACCCCCCCACACAACCCCCCCACACAACCCCCACAAACAACCCCCACACATGACCCCCCCAAGCAACTCCCCCACACAACCCCTCTGCACACAACCCCGACACACAACCCCCACACACAACCCCCCCACACCTCCCCCACAGAATCCCCCCACACACAACCCCCACACACAACCCCCCACGCAACCCCTCCCCACACAACCCCCACACATAACCCCCACGCACAACCCCCACACACAACCCCCACACACAACCCCCACACACAACCCCCCCACACAACCCCCACACACAACCCCCACACACAAAACCCACAAACAACCCCCACACACGACCCCCCCACGCAACCCCCCCACACAACCCATCCCCACACAACCCCCACACACAACCCTCACACACAACCCCCACAAACCACCCCCACACACAACTCCTACCCACACAACGGCCCAAACACAACCCCCACACACAACCTCCACACACCACCGCCCCCACACAACCCCCACACACAACCCCCACACACAACCCTCACACACAACCCCCCCACACAACCCCCACACACAACCCCCACACACAACCCCCACGCACAACCCCCACACACAACCCCCACACACAACCCCCCCACACAACCCCCACACACAACCCCCACACACAACCCCCACACACAACCCCCACACACAACCCCCCCACACAACCCCCACACACAACCCCCACACACAACCCCCCACACAACCCCTCCCCACACAAGCCCCACACACAACCCCCACAGACAACCCCCACACACAAACCCCCACACACAACCCCCCCACACAATCACCCTACACAACCCCTCCCCACACAACCACCACACACAACCCCCACACACAACCCCCACACACAACCCCCACAAACCACCCCCACACACAACCCCCACACACAACCCCCACACACAACCCCCACACACAACCCCCCCACACAACCCCCACACACAACCCCCCCACACAACCCCCCCACACAACCCCCTCAAACAACCCCCACACACAACCCCCACACACAATCCCCCCACACAACCCCTCCCCACACAACCCCCACACACAACGCCCCCACACAACCCCCACACACAACCCCCACACACAACCCCCCCACACAACCCCCACACACAACCCCCACACACAACCCCCCCACACAACCCCCACACAAAACCTCCACACACAACCCCCCCACACAACCCCCACACACAACACTGCCACACACAAAAACCACAAACAACCTCCACACACGACCCCCCCAAGCAACCCCCCCACACAACCCCACCCCACACAACCCCCACACACAACCCCCACACACAACCCCCACAAACCACCCCCACACACAACCCCTCCCCACACAACCCCCACACACAACCCCCACACACAACCCCCCCACACAACCCCCCCACACAACCCCCACAACCCCCACACACAACCCCCCCACACAACCCCTCCCCACACACAACCCCCACACACAACCCCCACACACAACCCCCACACACAACCCCCACACACAACCCCCACACACAACCCCCACACACAACCCCTCCCCACACAACCCCCACACACAACCCCCACACACAACCCCCCCACACAACCCCCACAACCCCCACACACAACCCCCCCACACAACCCCTCCCCACACACAACCCCCACACACAACCCCCACACACAACCCCCACACACAACCCCCCCACACAACCCCCCCACACAACCCCCACAACCCCCCCACACAACCCCCCCACACAACTCCTCCCCACACAACCCCCCACACACAACCCCCCACACAACCCCCACACACAGCCCCCACACACAACCCCCCCACACAACCCCCACACACGACCCCCACACACAACCCCCCCCACACAACCCCTCCCCACACAACCCCCACACTCAACCCCCCCACACAACCCCCACACACAACCCCCACACACAAAACCCACACACAACCCCCACACACAACCCCCACACACAACCCCCCCACACAATTCCTCCCCACACAACTGCCACACACAACCCCCACACACAACCCCCCCACACAACCCCCCCACACAACCCCCACACACAACCCCCACACACAACCCCTCCCCACACGACCCCCACACACAACCCCCACACACAACCCCCCCACACAACCCCCCACACAACCCCCACAACCCCCACACAACCCCCCCACACAACCACAACCCCCACACACAACCCCCCACACAACCCCCACACACAACCCCCCCACACAACCCCCACACACAACCCCCACACACAACCCCCCACACAACCCCTCCCCACACAACCCCCACACACAACTCCCCCACACAACCCCCACACACAACCCCCCAAACAACCCCCACACACAACCCCCACACACAACCCCCACACACAACCCCCCCACACAACCCCCCCACACAACCCCCACACACATCCCCCCACACACAAACCCCACACATAACCCCCCCCACACAACCCCCACACACAACCCCCCCACACAACCCCCACACACAACCCCCACACACAACCCCCGACACAACCCCCACACACAACCCCTCCACAAAACCCCTCCCCACACAACCCCACACACAACCCCCACACACAACCCCCACACACAACCCCCACACACAACCCCTCCCCACACAACCCCCCCACACAACCCCCACACAATCCCCCCACACACAACCCCCACACACAACCCCCCCACACAACCCCCACACACATCCCCCCACACACAAACCCCACACATAACCCCCCCACACAACCCCCACACACAACCCCCCCACACAACCCCCACACACAACCCCCACACACAACCCCCAGACACAACCCCCACACACAACCCCTCCACAAAACCCCTCCCCACACAACCCCCACACACAACCCCCACACACAACCCCCACACAAAACGCCCACACACAACCCCTCCCCACACGACCCCCACACACAACCCCCACACACAACCCCCACACACAACCCCCACACACAACCCCCCCACACGACCCCTCCCCACACAACCCCCACACACAACCCCCACACACAACCCCCACACACAACCCCCCCACACAACCCCCACACACATCCCCCACACACAACCCCCACACACAACCCCCACACACAACCCCCCCACACAACCCCCCCACACAACCCCCTCAAACAACCCCCACACACAACCCCCACACACAATCCCCCCACACAACCCCTCCCCACACAACCCCCACACACAACGCCCCCACACAACCCCCACACACAACCCGCAACACACAACCCCCCCACACAACCCCCACACACAACCCCCACACACAACCCCCCCACACAAACCCCCACACAAAACCTCCACACACAACCCCCCCACACAACCCCCACACACAACACTGCCACACACAAAAACCACAAACAACCTCCACACACGACCCCCCCAAGCAACCCCCCCACACAACCCCACCCCACACGACCCCCACACACAACCCCCACACACAACCCCCACAAACCCACCCCACACACAACCCCTCCCCGCACAACCCCCACACACAACCCCCACACATCACCCCCCACACAACCCCCCCACACAACCCCCACAACCCCCACACACAACCCCCCCACACAACCCCTCCCCACATCAACCCCCACACACAACCCCACACACAACCCCCACACACAACCCCCACACACAACCCCACACACAACCCCCACACACAACCCCTCCCCACACAACCCCCACACACACCCCCACACACAACCCCCCACACAACCCCCACAACCCCCACACACAACCCCCCCACACAACCCCTCCCCACACACAACCCCCACACACAACCCCCACACACAACCCCCACACACAACCCCTCCACACAACCCCCCCACACACCCCCACAACCCCCCCACACAACCCCCCCAAACAACTCCTCCCCACACAACCCCCACACACAACCCCCACACACAACCCCCACACACAGCCCCCACACACAACCCCCCCACACAACCCCCACACACGACCCCCACACACAACCCCCCCACACAACCCTCCCCACACAACCCCCACACACAACCCCCCCACACAACCCCCACACACAACCCCCACACACAAAACCCACACACAACCCCCACACACAACCCCCACACACAACCCCCCCACACAATTCCTCCCCACACAACTGCCACACACAACCCCCACACACAACCCCCCCACACAACCCCCCCACACAACCCCCACACACAACCCCCACACACAACCCCTCCCCACACGACCCCCACACACAACCCCCACACACAACCCCCCCCACACAACCCCCCCACACAACCCCCACAACCCCCCACACAACCCCCCCACACAACTCCTCCCCACACAACCCCCACACACAACCCCCACACACAACCCCCCACACAACCCCCACACACAACCCCCCCACACAACCCCCACACACAACCCCCACACACAACCCCCCCACACAACCCCTCCCCACACAACCCCCACACACAACTCCCCCACACAACCCCCACACACAACCCCCCCAAACAACCCCCACACACAACCCCCACACACAACCCCCACACACAACCCCCCCACACAACCCCCCCACACAACCCCCACACACATCCCCCCACACACAAACCCCACACATAACCCCCCCCACACAACCCCCACACACAACCCCCCCACACAACCCCCACACACAACCCCCACACACAACCCCTCCACAAAACCCCTCCCCACACAACCCCCACACACAACCACCACACACAACCCCACACACCCCCCAACCCCCCCACACAACCCCCACACACAACCCACACACAACAAACCACACACATAACCCCCCCCACACAACCCCCACACTCAACCCCCCCACACAACCCCCACACACAACCCCCACACACAACCCCCACACACAACCCCCACACACAACCCCTCCCCACACAACCCCCCCACACAACCCCCACACAATCCCCCCACACACAACCCCCACACACAACCCCCCCACACAACCCCCACACACAATCCCCCCACACACAAACCCCACACATAACCCCCCCACACAACCCCCACACACAACCCCCCCACACAACCCCCACACACAACCCCCACACACAACCCCCAGACACAACCCCCACACACAACCCCTCCACAAAACCCCTCTGCACACAACCCCCACACACAACCCCCACACACAACCCCCACACAAAACGCCCACACACAACCCCTCCCCACACGACCCCCACACACAACCCCCACACACAACCCCCACACACAACCCCCACACACAACCCCCCCACACGACCCCTCCCCACACAACCCCCACACACAACCCCCACACACAACCCCCACACACAACCCCCCCACACAACCCCCACACACATCCCCCCACACACAACCCCCACACACAACCCCCACACACAACCCCCCAGACACAACCCCCCACACACAACCCCTCCACAAAACCCCTCCCCACACAACCCCCACACACAACCCCCACACACAACCCCCACACACAAACCCCACACACAACCTCCCTCCCACACAACCCCCCCACACAACCCCCACACAATCCCCCCACACACAACCCCCACACACAACCCCCCCACACATCCCCCACACACATCCCCCCACACACAAACCCCACACATAACCCCCCCACACAACCCCCACACACAACCCCCACACACAACCCCCCCACACAACCCCCACACACAACCCCCCCTCACAACCCCCACACACAACCCCCCCACACAACCCCCACACACAACCCCCACACACAACCCCCAGACACAACCCCCACACACACAACCCCTCCACAAAACCCCTCCCCACACAACCCCCACACACAACCCCCACACACAACCCCCACACAGAACCCCCACACACAACCCCCCACACACAACCCCTCCCCACACAACCCCCACACACAACCTCCCCACACAACCCCCACACACAACCCCCACACACAAAACCCACAAACAACCCCCACACACGACCCCCCCACGCAACGCCCCCACACAACCCCTCCCCACACAACCCCCACACACAACCTCCCCACACAACCCCCACACACAACCCCCACACACAACCCCCACAAACCTCCCCCACACACAACCCCTCCCCACACAACCCCCCCCACACAACCCCCACACACAACCCCCACACACAACCCCCCCACACAACCCCCACACACAACCCCCACACACAACCCCCACGCACAACCCCCCCACACAACCCCCGCACACAACCCCCACACACAACCCCCCCCACACAACCCCCACACACAACCCCACACACAAAACCCACAAACAACCCCCACAGACACCCCCCACACACAACCCCCCCACACAACCCCTCCCCACACAACCCCCACACACGACCCCACACACAACCCCAACACACAACCCCCACACACAACCCCCACAAACCACCCCCACACACAACCCCCACACACAACCCCCACACACGACCCCCCCAGACAACCCCTCCCCCACACAACCCCCACACACAACCCCCACACACAACCCCCACAAACCACCCCCACACACAACCCCCACACACGACCCCCCCAGACAACCCCTCCCCACACAACCCCCACAAACCGACCCCACACACAACCCCCACACACAACCCC
>CAXIWF010000870.1:0-16795 GCA_964036045.1 Eutreptiella sp. 'Long Island Sound 2002'
CGACATCGAAGGATCAAAAAGCAACGTCGCTTCGAACGCTTGGCTGCCACAAGCCAGTTATCCCTGTGGTAATTTTTCTGACACCTCTGGCTTCAATATCCGGAACTCGCGTGCTTGACCAAAGGATCGCAAGGCCACGCTTGCACATTGTGGACTCTTACTGAAAGTGACTGCATCAGCAGTGCCTTTGACCTGCTCCTCTGTGAGGGGTTTCCGTCCCGCCTGAGCAGTGCTTCGGGACACCTGCGTTGTCCTGTAACAGGTGTGCCGCCCCAGCCAAACTCCCCATCTGAGCAGTGTCCCGAAGCTGCGGCGAACAAAGCACCTGGGTCGCACACGGGCCCGAGGGCCCGGAACTGTGCTTGGCACACGAAGCGGTGAGGCCGTGAGGCACGACGCAAGGGACGTGCCTCTAGGTCGGGCACCAAGAGGTGCCAGCGGCTGCCGTACCCGAATCATCCGATTAGTAAAGCGGCTGTGGAGGTAGTGGTATTTCATTGCAAGCTTGCGCGTAGCAGCGCGGAGCCTCATCATATCCAGAAGGACGGAAGAGCCGACAGTCGAGATGGCCGCGAAGGCCATGATCAATGCCATGAGTTGGCGCGCACTTCCCACCTGTGCTACACCCTCCATGCTGCTGCACTCTGTCAGACTAGAGTCAAACTCAACAGGGTCTTCTTTCCCCGCTGGAACACCCAAGCCCGTTCCCTTGGCGGTTGGTTCACCAGCCAGCATCTAGGGACAGCAGGAATCTCGTTGATCCATTCATGCGCGTCAATAATCAGTCGACGAGGCATTTGGCTACCTTAAGAGAGTCATAGTTACTCCCGCCGTTTACCCGCGCTTGGCTAAATCTCTTTGCATTGACAATCAGAGCACTGGGCAGAAGTCACCTCGCGGAACCAGCCAGCAGGTCCCATCGCAAAGCTGTGTTTCAATTAAACAGTCAGATTCCCCTGCGTAGTACACAGTTCCGAGTAGACCACACGTGGGTGCCACGGATGGGGCCGACGTCTCAGGTCGGCCATCTCCCCGCCCACGGGAACTGAAGCCAGGCCGCACCCGAAGGCACAGCCTCTCTTCTTTGCACACCCAAAGCTCCGTGCCTCCACCCAAGAGCCGCGGCGGGGCGTGCTTGGCCGTTCCGAGGCACAAGGATCACGCCCGCTGGAGAAGCGGCCTTCGGCTGAGGTGGGGCCTGGACGCCCACGGCCAGAGGACGGCTGGGAAGCCAGCCCTGGCACAGGACAACCAAGCCCCGGAGGGTTCCGTGCAATCCCGACGGGCAGGCCTGACACCCTGGCCCTTGGAGCCACCGCATCTTCCGAAGGTACACAACCAGTTTGCCGATTTCCCTTAGCTGCATTTGCACTGTTGACCAGCGGCGTCTAGCCGAAGAGACCAGCTGCGGTGATTCGGTACGGAGCCATTCCAATCGGATCAGAGCCCCCAGATGGGGGCTTGTCCCGGTTTGGTCACCAAGGGTTCACGCTTTGTTGCACAACTTCGCAGGGCGTTCCATGGAGTCGGTGGCCACCAAAGGCATGGCGCATTCCGGGTCGGCCGAGGCCAAACCCTCAGAGCAGGGCACGCGTAAGTCCAATGGTACCAATGCAGCACCATCTTGCCAAGCAGAGAGCTATGTCGCCATGCAGCATGTCAGTGGATAGCCCACACACTCCAGCTGTCAGATGGAAAAGACAACTCCACAGGGGCGCCACCGAGACGCGGCCCCGCAGCACCGGACTTGAGAACACCAGCGTTGCCACTGGCCCTTCCCAGCAATCTCTCCGAGAAAGCGTTCTGAGTATCATCAGCCAAGACCCTGGTACCAGCGTGTCGGAATATTAGATTCGTCTGCCTGTTCGCCACTCCTGCAAGGCAGAGCCCTGGCACCGAGCTTCACCCGAAGGGCACAGCGCCGCGCACCCCATGGCACCCAGTGGGGGACCAGCACGGCGCCAGCCGCGGGACGGGCGACCCGGAGCCAGAGGCCCCGAACTTTGCAGCCTTTGCCGTATCCGTGAGCATTGCCATCTGGCTTACAATCGACTGACCCATATTCAACGGCTGTTGGTATGGAAGCCTGCTCCACTCCAGTCCTCAACCACTCAGGCCAGCAGCAGGCCTCTGCAAGAGAGAGCCTGCATGAGCCACCAGAAAGAATACTCGCTACTGCAACCAAGATCTGCACCAAGGGATACTTCCCTCCGGGTCACCCCGGAGCCAGCACCGCGAACCCTTGCGTCTCGCCTACGCACTGCTGCACCTGCCCTGCTGCCACAGCAGCGGCGCGGTGTAAGTCAAACAACGCCTCTGGCTTGAGCATCATCCATTTTCGAAGCTGCCCGCTTCGGCAGGTGGGTTGTTACACACTCCTAAGCGGATTCCAACCTTCATGGCCACCGCCCTGCTATCTCTAGCGGACAACATCCTTTGTGGATTCTATGTATGAGCCAGCACTTGAACCCTGCAACCGCGCTCTCGGATCATCCCGCATCGCCAGCACTGCTTACCAGTAATGGCCCACATGGGGCTGCACACTGTTCCGGGTTGGGCCCCAGCGGCCTCAGCGGATGCCCGGGCAGAATGCCCCACCCCGCTGAGGCCAGAAGGCTGCCACCATCTCTCAAACACACTCAGGCACAGCGGACTGCGTTGGGCACGCCGTCGGCCAGGGATGGCCTTTGACGCGCCACACACAGACGCCGGATGCAGAGAAGTGTGCCTCCGATGCTTGCCCATTCACAGTTTGAGAATAGGTTGAGGACTGATAGACTCCCCAGAATGCCTCTCATGCATTGCTTTACCGGACAAAAGCCGCATCACGATCGACGAGTTCGGACACACTCCCAGCCCCAGCTATCCTGAGGGAAACTTGGGCGGAAACCAGCTACTAGATGGTTCGATTGGCCTTTCACCCCTATGCCCCGCTCAGACAACACGATTTGCACGTCAGGATTGCGACCGGCCTCCACCGCAGTTTCCCACGGCTTCGCCGTAGCCAGGTATAGTTCACCATCTTTCGGGTCCCATGGAGGACACCTCGCACTCAGAACCAGTGTCCATTGGATTCAGGCTCGGCAGCTCTTGCATCAGATCGGTTTGCCATTGCACGCCATGGAGAAACATGCGGCACGCAGCACCATAGATCCCGCATGGATCCAAGAGGCAGCACCGCGGCGCAGAGTCCCCAGAGGCATGGCCACACGCTCTTCAGAGTCCCCAAAGGCGCGGTGAAACACAGTAGCACCGCGGAGAAAGTGGTCCGTTCGCTTTAACCAGGCAACGTTCGGGAGAATCGGCAGCTGCGGCCACTGCTGCATGCCACGCCTGGGTCGGGTCGCGGAGGCCAAACCCGGCCAAGGCGGCGGCACAGCGGGCCCCGCCACCAGTTGCTCCGTACCAGCTTTGACTACACGCACAGCATTGCCTGCGGCCTCCGATAGACTCCTTGGTCCGTGTTTCAAGACGGGCAGGGGATGTCCCTGCCTTGCCAAGCCACTCTTGACACCTTTGCACCACTGTGCACCAACCGGGGTACCGAGAGCCGGGATGAGAGACCTGGAGGGCCTGCACACCACTAGCTCTCCCACTGATTGCACCCGGCGCGGTTGGTAGGCACATGCATCCGGTGCACCACACAGGGGCACACCGGACACCCACAGGGCCATTCTGCCTTGCCACATTTGCCCTCTCGAAGGATGATGCTCCGTGACATGGGTTACGGCTCCGGGCGGGACAGCAGAGCACCAAAGAGCAAAGCCAAGCCGGAAGCCATCCAGAATCCCAGCCAATGAAGCCTCTTCTCCGTCGGGGCATAGGTCACAGCGACCAAATGCATGCCCCCAGGTCCAGACAGGCGGAGTGCCTCTGCCAGAATGCCACTGCGAATCGATCCCACCAGAGAGTGGGGCTCTGCAGCCAGCCGCAGGCCAGACCCGAGGTCGCTTGTCCAAAAGCCGGGAAGGGCCCCACGACCGCCAATGCCTGTGCGAGAGCCACGGATGGTCCCGCCAGCCACTTCACGGTCCGGGGCCGCATCGCAATCCTCTGTGTCAGGGAAGCATCCACCACCGGTCGCCTGCCGCAGCTTCAGGCACTTTGAACCCTCTTTGCAGAGTCCTTTGCACGTTTCGATCAGTCTACTTGTTAGCTATCGGTCCCATGTCTGTATGCAGCCTTGCCACGGACATGCCTGGCCGTTTGACCTACAGTCCCAAGCAGCTCTACTCCAGGGTCTGGCGTGTGTGCACACCATGGCTAAGAACACCGACCAGTCCTCTTGACAGGAGGGCTGTAGCCCAGGTATCGCGGACCATCCCAGGCCACTCTGACTCTGGATCGGCGCCATAGTAGGTCTGTGCAGCCGTGACAGCCATCCCCATGCCAGCATTGCATCCCGGAGTGCACCCAGTGCTCACCGCATCAGGTGACCAACAACGATACGGGTAGACCGTGTCAATCTGGTTCATTCGCCATTACTGAAGCCATCGCGATTGCTGTCTCTTCCTCTGCCAAGTGATATGCTTAAATTCAGCAGGTAGCTCTCTGTGCTTCAGGTCGCCAGCCGATGGCATTGCGAAGCAATGCAACCCGATGAATCATCCATCAGGGCCGTGCACCGGGAGTGTCAAACCCATCACCCGCGGCCGGAGAAGGCCCAACACCAGCGCCGCGTGCCATGATGGTTCCAGCGCCGTGCAGGGCTTGGCCGCGGGTGATGCAACGGTTCGAATCACTCCACAATGCAGCATGCTCCAACGGTTCTCATCAACGGGCGTCCGAAGGCCAATCGGAGGGCAACACCACGGGTCTCTGTCTCCAGAGGCCGTTGGCACCGCCCCGCTCTGAGCCCGCGGAGTCGCGGCTGGGCCGCGGTCCGTGGGCTCCATGATCAAGCCTCTGCGCGCGGAGAGGTGAAGGACACCCCTCCGCGCTGCTCTGCACGCCAAATGACCCCATGATGAACATGGGATCCCGTGGCATCATTGCAGCCGTATTGGATAACGATTCCGACTCAGACACTGAAGCATCGAAAGGGAGAAACCGGCATTGAACCGCTGGTCTCCACTTGCCTGTTGCGTTCAAAGGTAGTCATCTCCACAAAGCTCACGAGTCTCTGCATTTCGCAATTCCCGTATCGAAGGCTACTCCGTTCTTCCACATCACATGGACCAAGGCATCCACTGCAGCAGGTTGGACATCAACAACCATCTATCTCTGCTCCCTGGCGCGGGAGAGCCCTCAGCGCCGTCACCCACTGGTTGACCAGCAGGTGGCGTTGCACAAAGCTTCGACAATGATCCTGCTGCAGGTTCACCTACAGCAACCTTGTTACAACTTTTGCTTCCTCTAGCAACAGAACATCGCCCAAATTCCATGACAAGACATTGATGTGCACGAGTGCCAATCAGCTTGAGTTCCTGAGGGCTTTATCATTCTGCCATCAGTAGCAACGATGGGCGGTGTGTATAAATGGCAGGGACATAATCTGTGCAAGCTGATGACGTGCACATACCAGGCATTCCTTGTTCATGACAGATAGTTGCAAGCATCAATCCCAAACACGCATTCACAGCTGCAAAGGTTGCCCGCCCACTTCTGGGCAGGACGGTCCCATGGATGGGACACCAAGGCTTGTTCACTGGACCAGTGTAGTGCGCGTGCGGCCCAGAACATCTAGGAGCATCACAGACCTGCTGTTGGCTCTGGCTTGCGTGCACTTGGTAAACATGCACGGCACCCGAGAGAAGCAGCATACCCGGCACTCTCAGACGGGTAATCCACGAGCCCCGGTGGGACCGGCAAGCCGACCCACGGGTCAGGTGTTCCGTCCTACATGAATGCGAGACCGGGGACTATTCAGAGGCAGAGGTCTCACTCGTTATCGGAATCAACCAGACAAATCACTCCACCAATCAGGAGCGGCCATGCACCACCGTCCAGAGGATCAAGAAAGAACCCTCAATCTGTCAATCCCGACTGCGTCCTGACCTGGTAACATTCCCCGTGTTGAGTCAAATTAAGCCGCATACTCCACGCCTTGTGGTGCCATTCCATCAATTCCTTTAAGTTTCAGCCTTGAGACCGTACTCCCCCCTGAATCCGTAAGCTTTGATTTCTCGCTGCAGAGGAGTGAAACCGATGGCATCCTGTTGAGGAGATTATGGCCCACCGACACCGAGCTGACATAGTTTACAGCGGTAGACTACGATGGTATCTGATCATCTTCGCTCCCCACACTCTCGTTCTTGATCGACGAACATGCTCCAGTGGAACGCCTTTGCCGCAGTTGATCCCACAGCGGTCTGAGAATTTCACCTCTGGCGTGTCAATATCCATCACGACGAACAGACCCATCACTGCCGTTCAGAGCCAGCACCGCCCAGCTGCCCGGTGAAGGCCACCGCCGGAGCGGATAGCCTCCGGCCATCTGGGGGCACCAGCACTGCGTTGCCCTTTGCGGACCCTGAGACTCAGCAGAACAGCTGTGTCCACATATGGTCGATCCTTTGCCATCCCGCGCTGAATCATGCAATCAAGTCACGTTTGCTTTGGACGCGCTGAGTTGTTCACAGTGGCATCCATGGACGGCTCCGAGGTCGGGTCGCAAGTGACCCGCGCCCATGTCAGAGGCATGACCGCATCAGCCACCACTGAAGGAGGCTTCTTGCCGGAGCGGTCCGAACCCATGCAAAGCGGGCACGGGGACCATCTGCAGGGGGTTTGAATCCAGCAGCGCATCCACGGAGGCCGCCACCCGGCCTGACGGCCGGGAGACAGCCCCAGCAGAGCGGCCGGACGCCCTGCAGCCCCATGCCCAGGGGTTGACTACGAGCTTTTCAACAGCAGCAACATTTGTATACGCTCTTGGAGCTGGAATTACCGCAGCTGCTGGCACCAGACTTGCCCTCCAGTTGATACTCATTGCTGCGTTTGGATAGCATTCATTGCGGAGTCCCACCCACCACACAGGGTGAGCAGGGCTGCTATGGCTCGTCGCTGTCTCGCCAGACCAGTGTCGGCAGTGGACAATTTGCGCGCCTGCTGCTCGCCTTGGCAATGGTAGCCGTTTCTTAGGCTCCCTCTCCGGAATCAAACCCTGATTTCCCGTTACCCGTGATAGCCATGGTGGTCCACTACACCACCAACCAGAGCTGATAGGTCAGAGACTCACACTGTGGAGCATTCATGGTAGAACCATCTTTGCCATCACAGAAAACGGCCTGAATCACCCTTGCACGCTGCCCTGTACGGGCGCAGGTCTTGATATCGGCCAACTGCCAGTGACCCTGAACGGGCCACAGCTCTGAGCTTCCATGTATTAGCCACCCAGTTGAGGTGAATATCCGGACCGATGTCACAGGGGACCACGAGGGCCCCAAGCAACCAGTGCACAGTCATCAGATTGTCGCCGGTGTAATGAGCCATTCACAGATTCACTCTCAATCCCATGTATTCTGACACTTGCATGGCTTAGTCCTTGAGAGAAGCATATGACAACTGGCAGGATCAACCAGAATCACTCGACTGCATCATGCCCAGGAGCGACCATCGAACCCCATGAAGGGGCGTCAATGGCCTCTCCACGGTGGCTTGCCGTGAGCCACGCCCTCCGACGGACGCCCCGTGGAGGAGCCAATCCGTCGGTGACTGCATCAAACCACGGAGAACCGGAGCTCTCCAAGCGCCCGTGCATGTGCATGCACGGGCCGCGTCTCGGAACCCGCCGGAGATGGACTCCGGCGGGGGGCGATCTCGGATCCATGGCCAGAGGTGGCGCGCACCCCATGGCCGACAGCCAAGGCTGTACCAACTCACGATCGAATGCCTCTGCATCATCTCCGTTGCCCCGCCGCAGGGCAGCCTCGCGAGGGCTGCGCCGCAGCGGGATCGATACAACCAGAACGGGTCTTATCCACGTGGGGGCTGGGTTGATTTGTATAGCGGAGGTTGCAGCCTGCCTCACGCTGTGACCCAGGATCGCCTCCGGCGGTCTCGGGGCCGGGGCGCCATGCGACGCCGCCGGGGGCCTCCCCTTACATAGTAACAAACGGGCCCCGCGGAACGGGAGCTTTCCTCGCGCGATTCGGCCGGGCGAGCCGAAACGGGGATCCATGAAGGCTGCACAGGACATCCGGCTGGGATGGTGACGGGCTGACCCAGGATCGCCTCCGGCGGTCTCGGGGCCGGGGCGCCATGCGACGCCGCCGGGGGCCTCCCCTTACATAGTAACAAACGGGCCCCGCGGAACGGGAGCTTTCCTCGCGCGATTCGGCCGGGCGAGCCGAAACGGGGATCCATGAAGGCTGCACTGGGCAAGCACTGGAATCACCACGTGGAGGCCTGCTCCGCGCGATGATCCCAGTGCCAGCCCTTGACCAGAGGCAGAGAACCCACAGCATGCGGGGCCACTGCGGCTCACAGGCTCGGACCGGTACTAGTCTCATACGATTCATCTCCGGTGAAGCAACTTCCTCGCCTTAGTACACCAGCCCATGAGAGTCACGTGATATGCATGCGGGACCGTGTCCAAAGAGGCATGCACAATGGTAGGCCCGGAAGCCCACCATCAATGTCACGCTATCTCATGCAACCTTGCCGCGGAATGTTTCGACTGCATCACTGCTGACTGGAGGGCGATGCCTCGGATCCAAAACCATAGAAAGCCATGCGATTGTCCAATCACGTCATCTTGCCTCCTCCGACCGGAGGCGTGCGCTGCTCTCGCTGTGCCGCGGCGAGGCCTCCGTGGGCCCTTCGAAGGACGTCACCAGAGACTGAAGCCCAGGCCTCTTCACGGCATTCGAGACGCACGCCCCGGCATTGGCCATCGGAGATCCAACCCCGCGCGGAACGCAGGGCACGCTAGCCTTATTTGACAGTGCTTGTCCAAAGTTCGGTATGCGGAGGCGATCGGGCACTGAGCCCCATGGGGTGTTTGTCGGACACTCTGGTACAGGATGCACCGAGTCGCACGAAGCCATGCGCTCGGATGCTGCTGCCCCATGGGGTGTGCACACGCCGGGTGCCCGGTTCAGACTTAGATGCTTTCAGCCAATATCCGCCATGTGTAGACTAGCAAGCCCCGGCCGCTCAGCCGACCACAGAAACCAGAGGCATGGCACGAGGGTTCCTCTCGTACTACCACGCGCTGCCGTCGTCAAACCCAATCATCACAAGTGTGAAGGCAATCGCGAAGGATCGCCGTCGAGAAGCAAACCGTGCTCATCGGGAGTTCTGAAGACAGAATAGCGGCCGTTGCAGGAGGGTAAAACCAACCTGTCTCACGACGGTCTAAACCCAGCTCACGTTCCCTGTTGGTGGGTGAACAATCCAACTCTTCTACTCGGCTGCAGGTGAGAAGCTAGGAAGAGCCGACATCGAAGGATCAAAAAGCAACGTCGCTTCGAACGCTTGGCTGCCACAAGCCAGTTATCCCTGTGGTAATTTTTCTGACACCTCTGGCTTCAATATCCAGAACTCGCGTGCTTGACCAAAGGATCGCAAGGCCACGCTTGCACATTGTGGACTCTTACTGAAAGTGACTGCATCAGCAGTGCCTTTGACCTGCTCCTCTGTGAGGGGTTTCCGTCCCGCCTGAGCAGTGCTTCGGGACACCTGCGTTGTCCTGTAACAGGTGTGCCGCCCCAGCCAAACTCCCCATCTGAGCAGTGTCCCGAAGCTGCGGCGAACAAAGCACCTGGGTCGCACACGGGCCCGAGGGCCCGGAACTGTGCTTGGCACACGAAGCGGTGAGGCCGTGAGGCACGACGCAAGGGACGTGCCTCTAGGTCGGGCACCAAGAGGTGCCAGCGGCTGCCGTACCCGAATCATCCGATTAGTAAAGCGGCTGTGGAGGTAGTGGTATTTCATTGCAAGCTTGCGCGTAGCAGCGCGGAGCCTCATCATATCCAGAAGGACGGAAGAGCCGACAGTCGAGATGGCCGCGAAGGCCATGATCAATGCCATGAGTTGGCGCGCACTTCCCACCTGTGCTACACCCTCCATGCTGCTGCACTCTGTCAGACTAGAGTCAAACTCAACAGGGTCTTCTTTCCCCGCTGGAACACCCAAGCCCGTTCCCTTGGCGGTTGGTTCACCAGCCAGCATCTAGGGACAGCAGGAATCTCGTTGATCCATTCATGCGCGTCAATAATCAGTCGACGAGGCATTTGGCTACCTTAAGAGAGTCATAGTTACTCCCGCCGTTTACCCGCGCTTGGCTAAATCTCTTTGCATTGACAATCAGAGCACTGGGCAGAAGTCACCTCGCGGAACCAGCCAGCAGGTCCCATCGCAAAGCTGTGTTTCAATTAAACAGTCAGATTCCCCTGCGTAGTACACAGTTCCGAGTAGACCACACGTGGGTGCCACGGATGGGGCCGACGTCTCAGGTCGGCCATCTCCCCGCCCACGGGAACTGAAGCCAGGCCGCACCCGAAGGCACAGCCTCTCTTCTTTGCACACCCAAAGCTCCGTGCCTCCACCCAAGAGCCGCGGCGGGGCGTGCTTGGCCGTTCCGAGGCACAAGGATCACGCCCGCTGGAGAAGCGGCCTTCGGCTGAGGTGGGGCCTGGACGCCCACGGCCAGAGGACGGCTGGGAAGCCAGCCCTGGCACAGGACAACCAAGCCCCGGAGGGTTCCGTGCAATCCCGACGGGCAGGCCTGACACCCTGGCCCTTGGAGCCACCGCATCTTCCGAAGGTACACAACCAGTTTGCCGATTTCCCTTAGCTGCATTTGCACTGTTGACCAGCGGCGTCTAGCCGAAGAGACCAGCTGCGGTGATTCGGTACGGAGCCATTCCAATCGGATCAGAGCCCCCAGATGGGGGCTTGTCCCGGTTTGGTCACCAAGGGTTCACGCTTTGTTGCACAACTTCGCAGGGCGTTCCATGGAGTCGGTGGCCACCAAAGGCATGGCGCATTCCGGGTCGGCCGAGGCCAAACCCTCAGAGCAGGGCACGCGTAAGTCCAATGGTACCAATGCAGCACCATCTTGCCAAGCAGAGAGCTATGTCGCCATGCAGCATGTCAGTGGATAGCCCACACACTCCAGCTGTCAGATGGAAAAGACAACTCCACAGGGGCGCCACCGAGACGCGGCCCCGCAGCACCGGACTTGAGAACACCAGCGTTGCCACTGGCCCTTCCCAGCAATCTCTCCGAGAAAGCGTTCTGAGTATCATCAGCCAAGACCCTGGTACCAGCGTGTCGGAATATTAGATTCGTCTGCCTGTTCGCCACTCCTGCAAGGCAGAGCCCTGGCACCGAGCTTCACCCGAAGGGCACAGCGCCGCGCACCCCATGGCACCCAGTGGGGGACCAGCACGGCGCCAGCCGCGGGACGGGCGACCCGGAGCCAGAGGCCCCGAACTTTGCAGCCTTTGCCGTATCCGTGAGCATTGCCATCTGGCTTACAATCGACTGACCCATATTCAACGGCTGTTGGTATGGAAGCCTGCTCCACTCCAGTCCTCAACCACTCAGGCCAGCAGCAGGCCTCTGCAAGAGAGAGCCTGCATGAGCCACCAGAAAGAATACTCGCTACTGCAACCAAGATCTGCACCAAGGGATACTTCCCTCCGGGTCACCCCGGAGCCAGCACCGCGAACCCTTGCGTCTCGCCTACGCACTGCTGCACCTGCCCTGCTGCCACAGCAGCGGCGCGGTGTAAGTCAAACAACGCCTCTGGCTTGAGCATCATCCATTTTCGAAGCTGCCCGCTTCGGCAGGTGGGTTGTTACACACTCCTAAGCGGATTCCAACCTTCATGGCCACCGCCCTGCTATCTCTAGCGGACAACATCCTTTGTGGATTCTATGTATGAGCCAGCACTTGAACCCTGCAACCGCGCTCTCGGATCATCCCGCATCGCCAGCACTGCTTACCAGTAATGGCCCACATGGGGCTGCACACTGTTCCGGGTTGGGCCCCAGCGGCCTCAGCGGATGCCCGGGCAGAATGCCCCACCCCGCTGAGGCCAGAAGGCTGCCACCATCTCTCAAACACACTCAGGCACAGCGGACTGCGTTGGGCACGCCGTCGGCCAGGGATGGCCTTTGACGCGCCACACACAGACGCCGGATGCAGAGAAGTGTGCCTCCGATGCTTGCCCATTCACAGTTTGAGAATAGGTTGAGGACTGATAGACTCCCCAGAATGCCTCTCATGCATTGCTTTACCGGACAAAAGCCGCATCACGATCGACGAGTTCGGACACACTCCCAGCCCCAGCTATCCTGAGGGAAACTTGGGCGGAAACCAGCTACTAGATGGTTCGATTGGCCTTTCACCCCTATGCCCCGCTCAGACAACACGATTTGCACGTCAGGATTGCGACCGGCCTCCACCGCAGTTTCCCACGGCTTCGCCGTAGCCAGGTATAGTTCACCATCTTTCGGGTCCCATGGAGGACACCTCGCACTCAGAACCAGTGTCCATTGGATTCAGGCTCGGCAGCTCTTGCATCAGATCGGTTTGCCATTGCACGCCATGGAGAAACATGCGGCACGCAGCACCATAGATCCCGCATGGATCCAAGAGGCAGCACCGCGGCGCAGAGTCCCCAGAGGCATGGCCACACGCTCTTCAGAGTCCCCAAAGGCGCGGTGAAACACAGTAGCACCGCGGAGAAAGTGGTCCGTTCGCTTTAACCAGGCAACGTTCGGGAGAATCGGCAGCTGCGGCCACTGCTGCATGCCACGCCTGGGTCGGGTCGCGGAGGCCAAACCCGGCCAAGGCGGCGGCACAGCGGGCCCCGCCACCAGTTGCTCCGTACCAGCTTTGACTACACGCACAGCATTGCCTGCGGCCTCCGATAGACTCCTTGGTCCGTGTTTCAAGACGGGCAGGGGATGTCCCTGCCTTGCCAAGCCACTCTTGACACCTTTGCACCACTGTGCACCAACCGGGGTACCGAGAGCCGGGATGAGAGACCTGGAGGGCCTGCACACCACTAGCTCTCCCACTGATTGCACCCGGCGCGGTTGGTAGGCACATGCATCCGGTGCACCACACAGGGGCACACCGGACACCCACAGGGCCATTCTGCCTTGCCACATTTGCCCTCTCGAAGGATGATGCTCCGTGACATGGGTTACGGCTCCGGGCGGGACAGCAGAGCACCAAAGAGCAAAGCCAAGCCCGGAAGCCATCCAGAATCCCAGCCAATGAAGCCTCTTCTCCGTCGGGGCATAGGTCACAGCGACCAAATGCATGCCCCCAGGTCCAGACAGGCGGAGTGCCTCTGCCAGAATGCCACTGCGAATCGATCCCACCAGAGAGTGGGGCTCTGCAGCCAGCCGCAGGCCAGACCCGAGGTCGCTTGTCCAAAAGCCGGGAAGGGCCCCACGACCGCCAATGCCTGTGCGAGAGCCACGGATGGTCCCGCCAGCCACTTCACGGTCCGGGGCCGCATCGCAATCCTCTGTGTCAGGGAAGCATCCACCACCGGTCGCCTGCCGCAGCTTCAGGCACTTTGAACCCTCTTTGCAGAGTCCTTTGCACGTTTCGATCAGTCTACTTGTTAGCTATCGGTCCCATGTCTGTATGCAGCCTTGCCACGGACATGCCTGGCCGTTTGACCTACAGTCCCAAGCAGCTCTACTCCAGGGTCTGGCGTGTGTGCACACCATGGCTAAGAACACCGACCAGTCCTCTTGACAGGAGGGCTGTAGCCCAGGTATCGCGGACCATCCCAGGCCACTCTGACTCTGGATCGGCGCCATAGTAGGTCTGTGCAGCCGTGACAGCCATCCCCATGCCAGCATTGCATCCCGGAGTGCACCCAGTGCTCACCGCATCAGGTGACCAACAACGATACGGGTAGACCGTGTCAATCTGGTTCATTCGCCATTACTGAAGCCATCGCGATTGCTGTCTCTTCCTCTGCCAAGTGATATGCTTAAATTCAGCAGGTAGCTCTCTGTGCTTCAGGTCGCCAGCCGATGGCATTGCGAAGCAATGCAACCCGATGAATCATCCATCAGGGCCGTGCACCGGGAGTGTCAAACCCATCACCCGCGGCCGGAGAAGGCCCAACACCAGCGCCGCGTGCCATGATGGTTCCAGCGCCGTGCAGGGCTTGGCCGCGGGTGATGCAACGGTTCGAATCACTCCACAATGCAGCATGCTCCAACGGTTCTCATCAACGGGCGTCCGAAGGCCAATCGGAGGGCAACACCACGGGTCTCTGTCTCCAGAGGCCGTTGGCACCGCCCCGCTCTGAGCCCGCGGAGTCGCGGCTGGGCCGCGGTCCGTGGGCTCCATGATCAAGCCTCTGCGCGCGGAGAGGTGAAGGACACCCCTCCGCGCTGCTCTGCACGCCAAATGACCCCATGATGAACATGGGATCCCGTGGCATCATTGCAGCCGTATTGGATAACGATTCCGACTCAGACACTGAAGCATCGAAAGGGAGAAACCGGCATTGAACCGCTGGTCTCCACTTGCCTGTTGCGTTCAAAGGTAGTCATCTCCACAAAGCTCACGAGTCTCTGCATTTCGCAATTCCCGTATCGAAGGCTACTCCGTTCTTCCACATCACATGGACCAAGGCATCCACTGCAGCAGGTTGGACATCAACAACCATCTATCTCTGCTCCCTGGCGCGGGAGAGCCCTCAGCGCCGTCACCCACTGGTTGACCAGCAGGTGGCGTTGCACAAAGCTTCGACAATGATCCTGCTGCAGGTTCACCTACAGCAACCTTGTTACAACTTTTGCTTCCTCTAGCAACAGAACATCGCCCAAATTCCATGACAAGACATTGATGTGCACGAGTGCCAATCAGCTTGAGTTCCTGAGGGCTTTATCATTCTGCCATCAGTAGCAACGATGGGCGGTGTGTATAAATGGCAGGGACATAATCTGTGCAAGCTGATGACGTGCACATACCAGGCATTCCTTGTTCATGACAGATAGTTGCAAGCATCAATCCCAAACACGCATTCACAGCTGCAAAGGTTGCCCGCCCACTTCTGGGCAGGACGGTCCCATGGATGGGACACCAAGGCTTGTTCACTGGACCAGTGTAGTGCGCGTGCGGCCCAGAACATCTAGGAGCATCACAGACCTGCTGTTGGCTCTGGCTTGCGTGCACTTGGTAAACATGCACGGCACCCGAGAGAAGCAGCATACCCGGCACTCTCAGACGGGTAATCCACGAGCCCCGGTGGGACCGGCAAGCCGACCCACGGGTCAGGTGTTCCGTCCTACATGAATGCGAGACCGGGGACTATTCAGAGGCAGAGGTCTCACTCGTTATCGGAATCAACCAGACAAATCACTCCACCAATCAGGAGCGGCCATGCACCACCGTCCAGAGGATCAAGAAAGAACCCTCAATCTGTCAATCCCGACTGCGTCCTGACCTGGTAACATTCCCCGTGTTGAGTCAAATTAAGCCGCATACTCCACGCCTTGTGGTGCCATTCCATCAATTCCTTTAAGTTTCAGCCTTGAGACCGTACTCCCCCCTGAATCCGTAAGCTTTGATTTCTCGCTGCAGAGGAGTGAAACCGATGGCATCCTGTTGAGGAGATTATGGCCCACCGACACCGAGCTGACATAGTTTACAGCGGTAGACTACGATGGTATCTGATCATCTTCGCTCCCCACACTCTCGTTCTTGATCGACGAACATGCTCCAGTGGAACGCCTTTGCCGCAGTTGATCCCACAGCGGTCTGAGAATTTCACCTCTGGCGTGTCAATATCCATCACGACGAACAGACCCATCACTGCCGTTCAGAGCCAGCACCGCCCAGCTGCCCGGTGAAGGCCACCGCCGGAGCGGATAGCCTCCGGCCATCTGGGGGCACCAGCACTGCGTTGCCCTTTGCGGACCCTGAGACTCAGCAGAACAGCTGTGTCCACATATGGTCGATCCTTTGCCATCCCGCGCTGAATCATGCAATCAAGTCACGTTTGCTTTGGACGCGCTGAGTTGTTCACAGTGGCATCCATGGACGGCTCCGAGGTCGGGTCGCAAGTGACCCGCGCCCATGTCAGAGGCATGACCGCATCAGCCACCACTGAAGGAGGCTTCTTGCCGGAGCGGTCCGAACCCATGCAAAGCGGGCACGGGGACCATCTGCAGGGGGTTTGAATCCAGCAGCGCATCCACGGAGGCCGCCACCCGGCCTGACGGCCGGGAGACAGCCCCAGCAGAGCGGCCGGACGCCCTGCAGCCCCATGCCCAGGGGTTGACTACGAGCTTTTCAACAGCAGCAACATTTGTATACGCTCTTGGAGCTGGAATTACCGCAGCTGCTGGCACCAGACTTGCCCTCCAGTTGATACTCATTGCTGCGTTTGGATAGCATTCATTGCGGAGTCCCACCCACCACACAGGGTGAGCAGGGCTGCTATGGCTCGTCGCTGTCTCGCCAGACCAGTGTCGGCAGTGGACAATTTGCGCGCCTGCTGCTCGCCTTGGCAATGGTAGCCGTTTCTTAGGCTCCCTCTCCGGAATCAAACCCTGATTTCCCGTTACCCGTGATAGCCATGGTGGTCCACTACACCACCAACCAGAGCTGATAGGTCAGAGACTCACACTGTGGAGCATTCATGGTAGAACCATCTTTGCCATCACAGAAAACGGCCTGAATCACCCTTGCACGCTGCCCTGTACGGGCGCAGGTCTTGATATCGGCCAACTGCCAGTGACCCTGAACGGGCCACAGCTCTGAGCTTCCATGTATTAGCCACCCAGTTGAGGTGAATATCCGGACCGATGTCACAGGGGACCACGAGGGCCCCAAGCAACCAGTGCACAGTCATCAGATT
>CAXIWF010000871.1:0-32487 GCA_964036045.1 Eutreptiella sp. 'Long Island Sound 2002'
TCGGAAAATTCTCGGAAAATTCTCGGAAAATTCTCGGAAAATTCTCGGAAAATTCTCGGAAAATTCTCGAAAAATTCTCGGAAAATTCTCGGAAAATTGACGGAAAATTCTCGGAAAATTCTCGGAAAATTCTCGGAAAATTCTCGGAAAATTCTCGGAAAATTCTCGGAAAATTCTCGGAAAATTCTCAGAAAATTCTCGGAAAATTCTCAGAAAATTCTCGGAAAATTCTCGGAAAATTCTCGGAAAATTCTCGGAAAATTCTCGGAAAATTCTCGGAAAATTCTCGGAAAATTCTCGGAAAATTCTCGGAAAATTCTCGGAAAATTCTCGGAAAATTCTCAGACAATTCTCAGAAAATTCTCGGAAAATTATCGGAAAATTCTCAGAAAATTCTCGGAAAATTCTCGGAAAATTCTCGGAAAATTCTCAGAAAATTCTCGGAAAATTCTCAGAAAATTCTCAGAAAATTCTCGGAAAATTCTCGGAAAATTCTCGGAAAATTCTCGGAAAATTCTCGGAAAATTCTCGGAAAATTCTCGGAAAATTCTCGGAAAATTCTCAGAAAATTCTCGGAAAATTCTCAGAAAATTCTCGGAAAATTCTCGGAAAATTCTCGGAAAATTCTCGGAAAATTCTCGGAAAATTCTCGGAAAATTCTCGGAAAATTCTCGGAAAATTCTCGGAAAATTCTCGGAAAATTCTCGGAAAATTCTCGGAAAATTCTCGGAAAATTCTCGGAAAATTCTCGGAAAATTCTCAGAAAATTCTCAGAAAATTCTCGGAAAATTATCGGAAAATTCTCAGAAAATTCTCGGAAAATTCTCGGAAAATTCTCGGAAAGTTCTCGGAAAATTCTCGGAAAATTCTCAGAAAATTCTCAGAAAATTCTCGGAAAATTCTCGGAAAATTGACGGAAAATTCTCGGAAAATTCTCGGAAAATTCTCGGAAAATTCTCGGAAAATTCTCGGAAAATTCTCGGAAAATTCTCGGAAAATTCTCGGAAAATTCTCGGAAAATTCTCGGAAAATTCTCGGAAAATTCTCGGAAAATTCTCGGAAAATTCTCGGAAAATTCTCAGAAAATTCTCAGAAAATTCTCGGAAAATTATCGGAAAATTCTCAGAAAATTCTCGGAAAATTCTCGGAAAATTCTCGGAAAATTCTCGGAAAATTCTCGGAAAATTCTCGGAAAATTCTCGGAAAATTCTCGGAAAATTCTCGGAAAATTCTCGGAAAATTCTCGGAAAATTCTCGGAAAATTCTCGGAAAATTCTCGGAAAATTCTCGGAAAATTCTCAGAAAATTCTCAGAAAATTCTCGGAAAATTATCGGAAAATTCTCAGAAAATTCTCGGAAAATTCTCGGAAAATTCTCGGAAAATTCTCAGAAAATTCTCGGAAAATTCTCAGAAAATTCTCAGAAAATTCTCGGAAAATTCTCGGAAAATTCTCGGAAAATTCTCGGAAAATTCTCGGAAAATTGACGGAAAATTCTCGGAAAATTGACGGAAAATTCTCGGAAAATTCTCGGAAAATTCTCGGAAAATTCTCGGAAAAATCTCGGAAAATTCTCGGAAAATTCTCGGAAAATTCTCGGAAAAATCTCGGAAAATTCTCGCAAAATTCTCGGAAAATTCTCAGAAAATTCTCGGAAAATTCTCGGAAAATTCTCGGAAAATTCTCGGAAAATTCTCGGAAAATTCTCGGAAAATTCTCGGAAAATTCTCAGAAAATTCTCGGAAAATTCTCGGAAAATTCTCGGAAAATTCTCGGAAAATTCTCGTAAAATTGAAAATTCTCAGAAAATTCTCGGAAATTCTCGGATACTTCTCGGAAAATTCTCAGAAAATTCTCGGAAAATTCTCGGAAAATTCTCAGAAAATTCTCGGAAAATTCTCGGAAAATTCTCGGAAAATTCTCGGAAAATTCTCGGAAAATTCTCGGAAAATTCTCGGAAAATTCTCAGAAAATTCTCGGAAAATTTCCGGAAAATTCTCGGAAAATTCTCGGAAAATTCTCGGAAAATTCTCGGAAAATTCTCGGAAAATTCTCGGAAAATTCTCGGAAAATTCTCGGAAAATTCTCAGAAAATTCTCAGAAAATTCTCGGAAAGTTCTCGAAAATTCTCGGAAAATTCTCGGAAAATTCTCGGAAAATTCTCGGAAAATTCTCGGAAAATTCTCGGAAAAATCTCGGAAAATTCTCGGAAAATTCTCGGAAAATTCTCAGAAAATTCTCAGAAAATTCTCGGAAAATTCTCGGAAAATTCTCGGAAAATTCTCGGAAAATTCTCGGAAAATTC
Source organism: Eutreptiella sp. 'Long Island Sound 2002' (assembly GCA_964036045.1). Lineage (NCBI taxonomy): Eukaryota > Euglenozoa > Euglenophyceae > Eutreptiales > Eutreptiaceae > Eutreptiella > Eutreptiella sp. 'Long Island Sound 2002'. The sequence goes on from CAXIWF010000871.1 coordinate 2,305, forward strand.
TCGGAAAATTCTCGGAAAATTCTCGGAAAATTCTCGGAAAATTCTCGGAAAATTCTCAGAAAATTCTCGGAAAATTGTCGGAAAATTCTCGGAAAATTCTCGGAAAATTCTCGGAAAATTCTCGGAAAATTCTCGGAAAATTCTCGGAAAATTCTCAGAAAATTCTCGGAAAATTCTCGGAAAATTCTCGGAAAATTCTCGGAAAATTCTCGGAAAATTCTCGGAAAATTCTCGGAAAATTCTCGGAAAATTCTCGGAAAATTCTCGGAAAATTCTCGGAAAATTCTCGGAAAATTCTCGAAAAATTCTCGGAAAATTCTCGGAAAATTCTCAGAAAATTCTCGGAAAATTCTCAGAAAATTCTCGGAAAATTTCCGGAAAATTCTCGGAAAATTCTCGGAAAATTCTCGGAAAATTCTCGGAAAATTCTCGGAAAATTCTCAGAAAATTCTCGGAAAATTCTCGGAAAATTCTCCGAAAATTCTCGGAAAATTCTCGGAAAATTCTCCGAAAATTCTCGGAAAATTCTCGGAAAATTCGCGGAAAATTCTCGGAAAATTCTCGGAAAATTCTCGGAAAATTCTCGGAAAATTCCCGGAAAATTCTCGGAAAATTCTCGGAAAATTCTCGGAAAATTCTCATAAAATTCTCGGAAAATTCTCGGAAATTTCTCGGAAAATTCTCGGAAAATTCGGAAAATTCTCGGAAAATTCTCGGAAAATTGACGGAAAATTCTCGGAAAATTCTCGGAAAATTCTCGGAAAATTCTCGGAAAATTCTCGGCAAATGCTCGGAAAATTCTCGGAAAATTCTCGGAAAATTCTCGGAAAATTCTCAGAAAATTCTCGGAAAATTCTCGGAAAATTCTCGGAAAAATCTCGGAAAATTCTCGGAAAATTCTCGGAAAATTCTCGGAAAATTCTCGGAAAATTCTCGGAAAATTCTTGGAAAATTCTCGGAAAATCTCAGAAAATTCTCGGAAAATTCTCGGAAAATTCTCGGAAAATTCTCGGAAAATTCTTGGAAAATTGACGGAAAATTCTCGGAAAATTCTCGGAAAATTCTCGGAAAATTCTCGGAAAATTCTCGGAAAATTCTCGGAAAATTCTCGGAAAATTCTCGGAAAATTCTCGGAAAATTCTCGGAAAATTCTCGGAAAATTCTCGGAAAATTCTCGGAAAATTCTCGGAAAATTCTCGGAAAATTGACGGAAAATTCTCGGAAAATTCTCGGAAAATTCTCGGAAAATTCTCGGAAAATTCTCAGAAAATTCTCGGAAAATTCTCGGAAAATTCTCGGAAAATTCTCGGAAAATTCTCGGAAAATTCTCGGAAAATTCTCGGAAAATTCTCGGAAAATTCTCGGAAAATTCTCGGAAAATTCTCGGAAAATTCTCAGAAAATTCTCGGAAAATTCTCGGAAAATTGTCGGAAAATTCTCGGAAAATTCTCGGAAAATTCTCGGAAAATTCTCGGAAAATTCTCGGAAAATTCTCGGAAAATTCTCGGAAAATTCTCGGAAAATTCTCGGAAAATTGACGGAAAATTCTCGGAAAATTCTCGGAAAATTCTCCGAAAATTCTCGGAAAATTCTCGGAAAAATCCCGGAAAATTCTCGGAAAATTCTCGGAAAATTCTCAGAAAATTCTCGGAAAATTCTCGGAAAATTCTCGGAAAATTCTCGGAAAATTCTCGGCAAATTCTCGGAAAATTCTCGGAAAATTCTCGGAAAATTCTCGGAAAATTCTCAGAAAATTCTCGGAAAATTCTCGGAAAATTCTCGGAAAAATCTCGGAAAATTCCCGGAAAATTCTCGGAAAATTCTCGGAAAATTCTCGGAAAATTCTCGGAAAATTCTTGGAAAATTCTCGGAAAATTCTCAGAAAATTCTCAGAAAATTCTCGGAAAATTCTCGGAAAATTCTCGGAAAATTCTCGGAAAATTGACGGAAAATTCTCGGAAAATTCTCGGAAAATTCTCGGAAAATTCTCGGAAAATTCTCGGAAAATTCTCGGAAAATTCTCGGAAAATTCTCGGAAAATTCTCGGAAAATTCTCGGAAAATTCTCGGAAAATTCTCGGAAAATTCTCGGAAAATTCTCGGAAAATTCTCGGAAAATTCTCAGAAAATTCTCGGAAAATTCTCGGAAAATTCTCCGAAAATTCTCGGAAAATTCTCATTCTCGGAAAATTCTCGGAAAATTCTCGGAAAATTCTCGGAAAATTCTCGGAAAATTCTCGGAAAATTCTCGGAAAATTCTCGGAAAATTCTCGGAAAATTCGCGGAAAATTCTCGGAAAATTCTCGGAAAATTCTCGGAAAATTCTCGGAAAATTCTCGGAAAATTCTCGGAAAATTCTCGGAAAATTCTCGGAAAATTCTCGGAAAATTCTCGGAAAATTCTCGGAAAATTCTCGGAAAATTCTCGGAAAATTCTCGGAAAATTCTCGGAAAATTCTCGGAAAATTCTCGGAAAATTCTCGGAAAATTCTCGGAAAATTCTCGGAAAATTCTCGGAAAATTCTCGGAAAATTCTCGGAAAATTCTCGGAAAATTCTCGGAAAATTCTCGGAAAATTCTCGGAAAATTCTCGGAAAATTCTCGGAAAATTCTCGGAAAATTCTCGGAAAATTCTCGGAAAATTCTCGGAAAATTGACGGAAAATTCTCGGAAAATTCTCGGAAAATTCTCGGAAAATTCTCGGAAAATTCTCGGAAAATTCTCGGAAAATTCTCGGAAAATTCTCGGAAAATTCTCGGAAAATTCTCGGAAAATTCTCGGAAAAATCTCGGAAAATTCTCGGAAAATTCTCGGAAAATTCTCAGAAAATTCTCGGAAAATTCTCGGAAAATTCTCGGAAAATTGTCGGAAAACTCAGAAAATTCTCAGAAAATTCTCGGAAAATTCTCGGAAAATTCTCGGAAAATTCTCGGAAAATTCTCGGAAAATTCTCGGAAAATTCTCGGAAAATTCTCGGAAAATTCTCGGAAAATTCTCGGAAAATTCTCGGAAAATTCTCGGAAAATTCTCGGAAAATTCTCGGAAAATTCTCGGAAAATTCTCGGAAAATTCTCGGAAAATTCTCGGAAAATTCTCGGAAAATTCTCGGAAAATTCTCGGAAAATTCTCGGAAAATTCTCGGAAAATTCTCGGAAAATTCTCGGAAAATTCCCGGAAAATTCTCGGAAAATTCTCGGAAAATTCTCGGAAAATTCTCGGAAAATTCTCGGAAAATTCTCGGAAAATTCTCGGAAAATTCTCGGAAAATTCTCGGAAAATTCTCGGAAAATTCTCGGAAAATTGACGGAAAATTCTCGGAAAATTCTCGGAAAATTCTCGGAAAATTCTCGGAAACTTCTCGGAAAATTCTCGGCAAATTCTCGGAAAATTCTCGGAAAATTCTCGGAAAATTCTCGGAAAATTCTCAGAAAATTCTCGGAAAATTCTCGGAAAATTCTCGGAAAATTCTCGGAAAATTCTCGGAAAATTCTCGGAAAATTCTCAGAAAATTCTCGGAAAATTCCGGAAAATTCTCGGAAAATTCTCGGAAAATTGACGGAAAATTCTCGGAAAATTCTCGGAAAATTCTCGGAAAATTCTCGGAAAATTCTCGGAAAATTCTCGGAAAATTCTCGGAAAATTCTCGGAAAATTCTCGGAAAATTCTCGGAAAATTCTCCGAAAATTCTCGGAAAATTCTCGGAAAATTCTCGGAAAATTCTCGGAAAATTCTCGGAAAATTGACGGAAAATTCTCGGAAAATTCTCGGAAAATTCTCGGAAAATTCTCGGAAAATTCTCGCAAAATTCTCGGAAAAATCTCGGAAAATTCTCGGAAAATTCTCGGAAAATTCTCGGAAAAATCTCGGAAAATTCTCGGAAAATTCTCGGAAAATTCTCAGAAAATTCTCGGAAAATTCTCGGAAAATTCTCGGAAAATTCTCGGAAAATTCTCGGAAAATTCTCGGAAAATTCTCGGAAAATTCTCGGAAAATTCTCGGAAAATTCTCGGAAAATTCTCGGAAAATTCGCGGAAAATTCTCGGAAAATTCTCGGAAAATTCTCGGAAAATTCTCGGAAAATTCTCAGAAAATTCTCGGAAAATTCCCGGAAAATTCTCGGAAAATTCTCGGAAAATTCTCGGAAAATTCTCATAAAATTCTCGGAAAATTCTCGGAAAATTCTCGGAAAATTCTCGGAAAATTCTCGGAAAATTCTCGGAAAATTCTCGGAAAATTGACGGAAAATTCTCGGAAAATTCTCGGAAAATTCTCGGAAAATTCTCGGAAAATTCTCAGAAAATTCTCGGAAAATTCTCGGAAAATTCTCGGAAAAATCTCGGAAAATTCTCGGAAAATTCTCGGAAAATTCTCGGAAAATTCTCGGAAAATTCTCGGAAAATTGACGGAAAATTCTCGGAAAATTCTCGGAAAATTCTCGGAAAATTCTCGGAAAATTCTCGGAAAATTCTCGGAAAATTCTCGGAAAATTCTCGGAAAATTCTCGGAAAATTCTCGGAAAATTCTCGGAAAAATCTCGGAAAATTCTCGGAAAATTCTCGGAAAATTCTCAGAAAATTCTCGGAAAATTCTCGGAAAATTCTCGGAAAATTGTCGGAAAACTCAGAAAATTCTCAGAAAATTCTCGGAAAATTCTCGGAAAATTCTCGGAAAATTCTCGGAAAATTCTCGGAAAATTCTCGGAAAATTCTCGGAAAATTCTCGGAAAATTCTCGGAAAATTCTCGGAAAATTCTCGGAAAAGTGACGGAAAATTCTCGGAAAATTCTCGGAAAATTCTCGGAAAATTCTCGGAAAATTCTCGGAAAATTCTCGGAAAATTCTCGGAAAATTCTCGGAAAATTCTCGGAAAATTCTCGGAAAAATCTCGGAAAATTCTCGGAAAATTCTCGGAAAATTCTCAGAAAATTCTCGGAAAATTCTCGGAAAATTCTCGGAAAATTCTCGGAAAATTCTCGGCAAATTCTCGGAAAATTCTCGGAAAATTCTCGGAAAATTCTCGGAAAATTCTCGGAAAATTCTCGGAAAAATCTCGGAAAATTCTCGGAAAATTCTCGGAAAATTCTCGGAAAATTCTCGGAAAATTCTCGGAAAATTCTTGGAAAATTCTCGGAAAATTCTCAGAAAATTCTCAGAAAATTCTCGGAAAATTCTCGGAAAATTCTCGGAAAATTCTCGGAAAATTGACGGAAAATTCTCGGAAAATTCTCGGAAAATTCTCGGAAAATTCTCGGAAAATTCTCGGAAAATTCTCGGAAAATTCTCGGAAAATTCTCGGAAAATTCTCGGAAAATTCTCGGAAAATTCTCGGAAAATTCTCGGAAAATTCTCGGAAAATTTCCGGAAAATTCTCGGAAAATTCGCGGAAAATTCTCGGAAAATTCTCGGAAAATTCTCGGAAAATTCTCAGAAAATTCTCGGAAAATTCTCGGAAAATTCTCCGAAAATTCTCGGAAAATTCTCGGAAAATTCTCGGAAAATTCTCGGAAAATTCTCGGAAAATTCGCGGAAAATTCTCGGAAAATTCTCGGAAAATTCTCGGAAAATTCTCGGAAAATTCTCGGAAAATTCTCAGAAAATTCTCGGAAAATTCCCGGAAAATTCTCGGAAAATTCTCGGAAAATTCTCGGAAAATTCTCATAAAATTCTCGGAAAATTCTCGGAAAATTCTCGGAAAATTCTCGGAAAATTCTCGGAAAATTCTCGGAAAATTCTCGGAAAATTGACGGAAAATTCTCGGAAAATTCTCGGAAAATTCTCGGAAAATTCTCGGAAACTTCTCGGAAAATTCTCGGCAAATTCTCGGAAAATTCTCGGAAAATTCTCGGAAAATTCTCGGAAAATTCTCAGAAAATTCTCGGAAAATTCTCGGAAAATTCTCGGAAAATTCTCGGAAAATTCTCGGAAAATTCTCGGAAAATTCTCAGAAAATTCTCGGAAAATTCCGGAAAATTCTCGGAAAATTCTCGGAAAATTGACGGAAAATTCTCGGAAAATTCTCGGAAAATTCTCGGAAAATTCTCGGAAAATTCTCGGAAAATTCTCGGAAAATTCTCGGAAAATTCTCGGAAAATTCTCGGAAAATTCTCGGAAAATTCTCCGAAAATTCTCGGAAAATTCTCGGAAAATTCTCGGAAAATTCTCGGAAAATTCTCGGAAAATTGACGGAAAATTCTCGGAAAATTCTCGGAAAATTCTCGGAAAATTCTCGGAAAATTCTCGCAAAATTCTCGGAAAAATCTCGGAAAATTCTCGGAAAATTCTCGGAAAATTCTCGGAAAAATCTCGGAAAATTCTCGGAAAATTCTCGGAAAATTCTCAGAAAATTCTCGGAAAATTCTCGGAAAATTCTCGGAAAATTCTCGGAAAATTCTCGGAAAATTCTCGGAAAATTCTCGGAAAATTCTCGGAAAATTCTCGGAAAATTCTCAGAAAATTCTCGGAAAATTGTCGGAAAATTCTCGGAAAATTCTCGGAAAATTCTCGGAAAATTCTCGGAAAATTCTCAGAAAATTCTCGGAAATTCTCGGATAATTCTCGGAAAATTCTCAGAAAATTCTCGGAAAATTCTCGGAAAATTCTCAGAAAATTCTCGGAAAATTCTCGGAAAATTCTCGGAAAATTCTCGGAAAATTCTCAGAAAATTCTCGGAAAATTTCCGGAAAATTCTCGGAAAATTCTCGGAAAATTCTCGGAAAATTCTCAGAAAATTCTCGGAAAATTCTCGGAAAATTCTCGGAAAATTCTCGGAAAATTGACGGAAAATTCTCGGAAAATTCTCGGAAAATTCTCGGAAAATTCTCGGGAAATTCTCGGAAAATTCTCGGAAAATTCCCGGAAAATTCTCGGAAAATTCTCGGAAAATTCTCGGAAAGTTCTCGGAAAATTCTCGGAAAATTCTCGGAAAATTCTCGGAAAATTCTCGGAAAATTCTCGGAAAATTCTCGGAAAAATCTCGGAAAATTCTCGGAATATTCTCATAAAATTCTCGGAAAATTCTCGGAAAATTCTCGGAAAATTCTCGGAAAATTCTCAGAAAATTCTCGGAAAATTCTCGGAAAATTCTCGGAAAATTCTCGGAAAATTCTCGGAAAATTCTCGGAAAATTCTCGGAAAATTCTCAGAAAATTCTCGGAAAATTTCCGGAAAATTCTCGGAAAATTCTCGGAAAATTCTCGGAAAATTCTCAGAAAATTCTCGGAAAATTCTCGGAATATTCTCGGAAAATTCTCGGAAAATTCTCTGAAAATTCTCGGAAAATTCTCGGAAAATTCTCGGAAAATTCTCGGAAAATTGACGGAAAATTCTCGGAAAATTCTCGGAAAATTCTCGGAAAATTCTCGGAAAATTCTCGGAAAATTCTCCGAAAATTCTCGGAAAATTCTCGGAAAATTCTCGGAAAATTCTCGGAAAATTCTCGGAAAATTCTCGGAAAATTCTCGGAAAATTCTCGGAAAATTCTCGGAAAATTCTCGGAAAATTCTCGGAAAATTCTCGGAAAATTCTCGGAAAATTCTCGGAAAATTCTCAGAAAATTCTCGGAAAATTCTCGGAAAATTCTCGGAAAATTCTCGGAAAATTCTCAGAAAATTCTCGGAAAATTCTCGGAAAATTCTCGGAAAATTCTCGGAAAATTCTCGGAAAATTCTCGGAAAATTCTCGGAAAATTCTCGGAAAATTCTCGGAAAATTCTCGGAAAATTCTCGGAAAATTCTCGGAAAATTCTCGGAAAATTCTCAGAAAATTCTCGGAAATTCTCGGATAATTCTCGGAAAATTCTCAGAAAATTCTCGGAAAATTCTCGGAAAATTCTCAGAAAATTCTCGGAAAATTCTCGGAAAATTCTCCGAAAATTCTCGGAAAATTCTCGGAAAATTCTCGGAAAATTCTCGGAAAATTCTCGGAAAATCCTCGGAAAATTCTCGGAAAATTCTCGGAAAATTCTCGGAAAATTCTCGGAAAATTCTCAGAAAATTCTCGGAAAATTCCCGGAAAATTCTCGGAAAATTCTCGGAAAATTCTCGGAAAATTCTCGGAAAATTCTGGGAAAATTCTCGGAAAATTCTCGGAAAATTCTCGGAAAATTCTCGGAAAATTCTCGGAAAATTCTCGGAAAATTCTCGGAAAATTCTCCGAAAATTCTCGGAAAATTCTCGGCGAATTCTCGGAAAATTCTCGGAAAATTCTCGGAAAATTCTCGGAAAATTCTCGGAAAAATCTCGGAAAATTCTCGGAAAATTCTCGGAAAATTCTCAGAAAATTCTCGGAAAATTCCCGGAAAATTCTCGAAAAATTCTCGGAAAATCCTCGGAAAATTGTCGGAAAATTCTCGGAAAATTCTCGGAAAATTCTCAGAAAATTCTCGGAAAATTCTCGGAAAATTCTCGGAAAATTCTCGGAAAATTCTCGGAAAATTCTCGGAAAATTCTCGGAAAATTCTCGGAAAATTCTCGGCAAATTCTCGGAAAATTCTCGGAAAATTCTCGGAAAATTCTCGGAAAATTCTCAGAAAATTCTCGGAAAATTCTCGGAAAATTCTCGGAAAAATCTCGGAAAAATCTCGGAAAATTCTCGGAAAATTCTCGGAAAATTCTCGGAAAATTCTCAGAAAATTCTCAGAAAATTCTCGGAAAATTCTCGGAAAATTCTCGGAAAATTCTCGGAAAATTGACGGAAAATTCTCGGAAAATTCTCGGAAAATTCTCGGAAAATTCTCGGAAAATTCTCGGAAAATTCTCGGAAAATTCACGGAAAATTCTCGGAAAATTATCGGAAAAGTCTCGGAAAATTCTCGGAAAATTCTCGGAAAATTCTCGGAAAATTCTCGGGAAATTCTCGGAAAATTGACGGAAAATCTCGGAAAATTGACGGAAAATTCTCGGAAAATTCTCGGAAAATTCTCGGAAAATTCTCGGAAAAATCTCGGAAAATTCTCGGAAAATTCTCGGAAAATTCTCGGAAAAATCTCGGAAAATTCTCGGAAAATTCTCGGAAAATTCTCAGAAAATTCTCGGAAAATTCTCGGAAAATTCTCGGAAAATTCTCGGAAAATTCTCGGAAAATTCTCGGAAAATTCTCGGAAAATTCTCGGAAAATTCTCAGAAAATTCTCGGAAAATTCTCGTAAAATTTCGGAAAATTCTCAGAAAATTCTCGGAAATTCTCGGATACTTCTCGGAAAATTCTCAGAAAATTCTCAGAAAATTCTCGGAAAATTCTCGGAAAATTCTCGGAAAATTCTCGGAAAATTCTCGGAAAATTCTCGGAAAATTCTCGGAAAATTCTCAGAAAATTCTCGGAAAATTTCCGGAAAATTCTCGGAAAATTCTCGGAAAATTCTCGGAAAATTCTCGGAAAATTCTCGGAAAATTCTCGGAAAATTCTCGGAAAATTCCCGGAAAATTCTCAGAAAATTCTCAGAAAATTCTCGGAAAGTTCTCGGAAAATTCTCGGAAAATTCTCGGAAAATTCTCGGAAAATTCTCGGAAAATTCTCGGAAAATTCTCGGAAAAATCTCAGAAAATTCTCGGAAAAATCTCGGAAAATTCTCGGAAAATTCTCGGAAAATTCTCAGAAAATTCTCGGAAAATTCTCGGAAAATTCTCGGAAAATTCTCGGAAAATTCTCAGAAAATTCTCGGAAAATTCTCGGAAAATTCTCGGAAAATTCTCGGAAAATTCTCAGAAAATTCTCGGAAAATTCTCGGGAAATTCTCGGAAAATTCTCGGAAAATTCTCGTAAAATTTCGGAAAATTCTCAGAAAATTCTCGGAAAATTCTCGGATACTTCTCGGAAAATTCTCAGAAAATTCTCGGAAAATTCTCAGAAAATTCTCAGAAAATTCTCGGAAAATTCTCGGAAAATTCTCGGAAAATTCTCGGAAAATTCTCGGAAAATTCTCGGAGAATTCTCGGAAAATTCTCGGAAAATTCTCGGAAAATTTCCGGAAAATTCTCGGAAAATTTCCGGAAAATTCTCGGAAAATTCTCGGAAAATTCTCGGAAAATTCTCGGAAAATTCTCGGAAAATTCCCGGAAAATTCTCAGAAAATTCTCAGAAAATTCTCGGAAAGTTCTCGGAAAATTCTCGGAAAATTCTCGGAAAATTCTCGGAAAATTCTCGGAAAATTCTCGGAAAATTCTCGGAAAAATCTCAGAAAATTCTCGGAAAATTCTCGGAAAATTCTCGGAAAATTCTCGGAAAATTCTCAGAAAATTCTCGGAAAATTCTCGGAAAATTCTCGGAAAATTCTCGGAAAATTCTCAGAAAATTCTCGGAAAATTCTCGGAAAATTCTCGGAAAATTCTCGGAAAATTCTCGGAAAATTCTCGGAAAATTCTCAGAAAATTCTCGGAAAATTCTCGGAAAATTCTCAGAAAAATCTCGGAAAATTCTCAGAAAATTCTCGGAAATTCTCGGATAATTCTCGGAAAATTCTCAGAAAATTCTCGGAAAATTCTCGGAAAATTCTCAGAAAATTCTCGGAAAATTCTCGGAAAATTCTCCGAAAATTCTCGGAAAATTCTCGGAAAATTCTCGGAAAATTCTCGGAAAATTCTCGGAAAATCCTCGGAAAATTCTCGGAAAATTCTCGGAAAATTCTCGGAAAATTCTCGGAAAATTCTCAGAAAATTCTCGGAAAATTCCCGGAAAATTCTCGGAAAATTCTCGGAAAATTCTCGGAAAATTCTCGGAAAATTCTGGGAAAATTCTCGGAAAATTCTCGGAAAATTCTCGGAAAATTCTCGGAAAATTCTCGGAAAATTCTCGGAAAATTCTCGGAAAATTCTCCGAAAATTCTCGGAAAATTCTCGGCGAATTCTCGGAAAATTCTCGGAAAATTCTCGGAAAATTCTCGGAAAATTCTCGGTAAAATCTGGGAAAATTCTCGGAAAATTCTCGGAAAATTCTGAGAAAATTATCGGAAAATTCTCGGAAAATTCTCGAAAAATTCTCGGAAAATTCTCGGAAAATTGTCGGAAAATTCTCGGAAAATTCTCGGAAAATTCTCAGAAAATTCTCGGAAAATTCTCGGAAAATTCTCGGAAAATTCTCGGAAAATTCTCGGAAAATTCTCGGAAAATTCTCGGAAAATTCTCGGAAAATTCTCGGAAAATTCTCGGCAAATTCTCGGAAAATTCTCGGAAAATTCTCGGAAAATTCTCGGAAAATTCTCAGAAAATTCTCGGAAAATTCTCGGAAAATTCTCGGAAAATTCTCGGAAAATTGACGGAAAATTCTCGGAAAATTCTCGGAAAATTCTCGGAAAATTCTCGGAAAATTCTCGGAAAATTCTCGGAAAATTCACGGAAAATTCTCGGAAAATTCTCGGAAAATTCTCGGAAAATTCTCGGAAAATTCTCGGAAAATTCTCGGAAAATTCTCGGAAAATTGACGGAAAATTCTCGGAAAATTGACGGAAAATTCTCGGAAAATTCTCGGAAAATTCTCGGAAAATTCTCGGAAAAATCTCGGAAAATTCTCGGAAAATTCTCGGAAAATTCTCGGAAAATTCTCGGAAAATTCTCGGATAATTCTCGGAAAATTCTCAGAAAATTCTCGGAAAATTCTCGGAAAATTCTCAGAAAATTCTCGGAAAATTCTCGGAAAATTCTCCGAAAATTCTCGGAAAATTCTCGGAAAATTCTCGGAAAATTCTCGGAAAATTCTCGGAAAATCCTCGGAAAATTCTCGGAAAATTCTCGGAAAATTCTCGGAAAATTCTCGGAAAATTCTCAGAAAATTCTCGGAAAATTCCCGGAAAATTCTCGGAAAATTCTCGGAAAATTCTCGGAAAATTCTCGGAAAATTCTGGGAAAATTCTCGGAAAATTCTCGGAAAATTCTCGGAAAATTCTCGGAAAATTCTCGGAAAATTCTCGGAAAATTCTCGGAAAATTCTCCGAAAATTCTCGGAAAATTCTCGGCGAATTCTCGGAAAATTCTCGGAAAATTCTCGGAAAATTCTCGGAAAATTCTCGGTAAAATCTGGGAAAATTCTCGGAAAATTCTCGGAAAATTCTGAGAAAATTATCGGAAAATTCTCGGAAAATTCTCGAAAAATTCTCGGAAAATTCTCGGAAAATTGTCGGAAAATTCTCGGAAAATTCTCGGAAAATTCTCAGAAAATTCTCGGAAAATTCTCGGAAAATTCTCGGAGAATTCTCGGAAAATTCTCGGAAAATTCTCGGAAAATTCTCGGAAAATTCTCGGAAAATTCTCGGAAAATTCTCGGCAAATTCTCGGAAAATTCTCGGAAAATTCTCGGAAAATTCTCGGAAAATTCTCAGAAAATTCTCGGAAAATTCTCGGAAAATTCTCGGAAAATTCTCGGAAAATTGACGGAAAATTCTCGGAAAATTCTCGGAAAATTCTCGGAAAATTCTCGGAAAATTCTCGGAAAATTCTCGGAAAATTCACGGAAAATTCTCGGAAAATTCTCGGAAAATTCTCGGAAAATTCTCGGAAAATTCTCGGAAAATTCTCGGAAAATTCTCGGAAAATTGACGGAAAATTCTCGGAAAATTGACGGAAAATTCTCGGAAAATTCTCCGAAAATTCTCGGAAAATTCTCGGCGAATTCTCGGAAAATTCTCGGAAAATTCTCGGAAAATTCTCGGAAAATTCTCGGTAAAATCTGGGAAAATTCTCGGAAAATTCTCGGAAAATTCTGAGAAAATTATCGGAAAATTCTCGGAAAATTCTCGAAAAATTCTCGGAAAATTCTCGGAAAATTGTCGGAAAATTCTCGGAAAATTCTCGGAAAATTCTCAGAAAATTCTCGGAAAATTCTCGGAAAATTCTCGGAGAATTCTCGGAAAATTCTCGGAAAATTCTCGGAAAATTCTCGGAAAATTCTCGGAAAATTCTCGGAAAATTCTCGGCAAATTCTCGGAAAATTCTCGGAAAATTCTCGGAAAATTCTCGGAAAATTCTCAGAAAATTCTCGGAAAATTCTCGGAAAATTCTCGGAAAATTCTCGGAAAATTGACGGAAAATTCTCGGAAAATTCTCGGAAAATTCTCGGAAAATTCTCGGAAAATTCTCGGAAAATTCTCGGAAAATTCACGGAAAATTCTCGGAAAATTCTCGGAAAATTCTCGGAAAATTCTCGGAAAATTCTCGGAAAATTCTCGGAAAATTCTCGGAAAATTGACGGAAAATTCTCGGAAAATTGACGGAAAATTCTCGGAAAATTCTCGGAAAATTCTCGGAAAATTCTCGGAAAAATCTCGGAAAATTCTCGGAAAATTCTCGGAAAATTCTCGGAAAAATCTCGGAAAATTCTCGGAAAATTCTCGGAAAATTCTCGGAAAATTCTCAGAAAATTCTCGGAAAATTCTCGGGAAATTCTCGGAAAATTCTCGGAAAATTCTCGTAAAATTTCGGAAAATTCTCAGAAAATTCTCGGAAATTCTCGGATACTTCTCGGAAAATTCTCAGAAAATTCTCGGAAAATTCTCGGAAAATTCTCAGGAAATTCTCGGAAAATTCTCGGAAAATTCTCGGAAAATTCTCGGAAAATTCTCGGAAAATTCTCGGAAAATTCTCGGAAAATTCTCAGAAAATTCTCGGAAAATTTCCCGAAAATTCTCGGAAAATTCTCGGAAAATTCTCGGAAAATTCTCGGAAAATTCTCGGAAAATTCTCGGAAAATTCTCGGAAAATTCTCGGAAAATTCTCGGAAAATTCTCAGAAAATTCTCGGAAAGTTCTCGGAAAATTCTCGGAAAATTCTCGGAAAATTCTCGGAAAATTCTCGGAGAATTCTCGGAAAATTCTCGGAAAATTCTCGGAAAAATCTCAGAAAATTCTCGGAAAATTCTCGGAAAATTCTCGGAAAATTCTCGGAAAATTCTCAGAAAATTCTCGGAAAATTCTCGGAAAATTCTCGGAAAATTCTCGGAAAATTCTCAGAAAATTCTCGGAAAATTCTCAGAAAATTCTCAGAAAATTCTCGGAAATTCTCGGATACTTCTCGGAAAATTCTCAGAAAATTCTCGGAAAATTCTCGGAAAATTCTCAGAAAATTCTCGGAAAATTCTCGGAAAATTCTCGGAAAATTCTCGGAAAATTCTCGGAAAATTCTCGGAAAATTCTCGGAAAATTCTCAGAAAATTCTCGGAAAATTTCCGGAAAATTCTCGGAAAATTCTCGGAAAATTCTCGGAAAATTCTCGGAAAATTCTCGGAAAATTCTCGGAAAATTCTCGGAAAATTCTCGGAAAATTCTCGGAAAATTCTCGGAAAATTCTCGGAAAATTCTCGGAAAATTCTCGGAAAATTCTCAGAAAATTCTCGGAAATTCTCGGATACTTCTCGGAAAATTCTCAGAAAATTCTCGGAAAATTCTCGGAAAATTCTCAGAAAATTCTCGGAAAATTCTCGGAAAATTCTCGGAAAATTCTCGGAGAATTCTCGGAAAATTCTCGGAAAATTCTCGGAAAATTCTCAGAAAATTCTCGGAAAATTTCCGGAAAATTCTCGGAAAATTCTCGGAAAATTCTCGGAAAATTCTCGGAAAATTCTCGGAAAATTCTCGGAAAATTCTCGGAAAATTCTCGGAAAATTCTCAGAAAATTCTCAGAAAATTCTCGGAAAGTTCTCGGAAAATTCTCGGAAAATTCTCGGAAAATTCTCGGAAAATTTTCGGAAAATTCTCGGAAAAATCTCGGAAAATTCTCGGAATATTCTCATAAAATTCTCGGAAAATTCTCGGAAAATTCTCGGAAAATTCTCGGAAAATTCTTGGAAAATTCTCGGAAAATTCTCAGAAAATTCTCAGAAAATTCTCGGAAAATTCTCGGAAAATTCTCGGAAAATTCTCGGAAAATTGACGGAAAATTCTCGGAAAATTCTCGGAAAATTCTCGGAAAATTCTCGGAAAATTCTCGGAAAATTCTCGGAAAATTCTCGGAAAATTCTCCGAAAATTCTCGGAAAATTCTCGGAAAATTCTCGGAAAATTCTCGGAAAATTCTCAGAAAATTCTCGGAAAATTCTCGGAAAATTCTCGGAAAATTGACGGAAAATTCTCGGAAAATTCTCGGAAAATTCTCGGAAAATTCTCGGAAAATTCTCGGAAAATTCTCGGAAAATTCTCGGAAAATTCTCAGAAAATTCTCGGAAAATTCTCGGAAAATTCTCGGAAAATTCTCGGAAAAGTCTCAGAAAATTCTCGGAAAATTCTCGGAAAATTCTCGGAAAATTCTCGAAAAATTCTCGGAAATTTCTCGGAAAATTCTCGGAAAATTCTCGGAAAATTCTCGGAAAATTCTCGGAAAATTCTCGGAAAATTCTCGGAAAATTCTCGGAAAATTCTCGGAAAATTCTCAGAAAATTCTCGGAAATTCTCGGATAATTCTCGGAAAATTCTCAGAAAATTCTCGGAAAATTCTCGGAAATTCTCAGAAAATTCTCGGAAAATTCTCGGAAAATTCTCGGAAAATTCTCGGAAAATTCTCGGAAAATTCTCGGAAAATTCTCGGAAAATTCTCGGAAAATTCTCGGAAAATTCTCGGAAAATTCTCGGAAAATTCTCGGAAAATTCTCAGAAAATTCTCGGAAAATTCCCGGAAAATTCTCGGAAAATTCTCGGAAAATTCTCGGAAAATTCTCGGAAAATTCTCGGAAAATTCTCGGAAAATTCTCGGAAAATTCTCGGAAAATTCTCGGAAAATTGACGGGAAAATTCTCGGAAAATTCTCGGAAAATTCTCGGAAAATTCTCGGAAAATTCTCGGAAAATTCTCGGCAAATTCTCGGAAAATTCTCGGAAAATTCTCGGAAAATTCTCGGAAAATTCTCGGAGAATTCTCGGAAAATTCTCGGAAAATTCTCGGAAAATTTCCGGAAAATTCTCGGAAAATTTCCGGAAAATTCTCGGAAAATTCTCGGAAAATTCTCGGAAAATTCTCGGAAAATTCTCGGAAAATTCCCGGAAAATTCTCAGAAAATTCTCAGAAAATTCTCGGAAAGTTCTCGGAAAATTCTCGGAAAATTCTCGGAAAATTCTCGGAAAATTCTCGGAAAATTCTCGGAAAATTCTCGGAAAAATCTCAGAAAATTCTCGGAAAATTCTCGGAAAATTCTCGGAAAATTCTCGGAAAATTCTCAGAAAATTCTCGGAAAATTCTCGGAAAATTCTCGGAAAATTCTCGGAAAATTCTCAGAAAATTCTCGGAAAATTCTCGGAAAATTCTCGGAAAATTCTCGAAAAATTCTCGGAAAATTCTCGGAAAATTCTCAGAAAATTCTCGGAAAATTCTCGGAAAATTCTCAGAAAAATCTCGGAAAATTCTCAGAAAATTCTCGGAAATTCTCGGATAATTCTCGGAAAATTCTCAGAAAATTCTCGGAAAATTCTCGGAAAATTCTCAGAAAATTCTCGGAAAATTCTCGGAAAATTCTCCGAAAATTCTCGGAAAATTCTCGGAAAATTCTCGGAAAATTCTCGGAAAATTCTCGGAAAATCCTCGGAAAATTCTCGGAAAATTCTCGGAAAATTCTCGGAAAATTCTCGGAAAATTCTCGGAAAATTCTCAGAAAATTCTCGGAAAATTCTCGGAAAATTCTCGGAAAATTCTCGGAAAATTCTCGGAAAATTCTCGGAAAATTCTGGGAAAATTCTCGGAAAATTCTCGGAAAATTCTCGGAAAATTCTCGGAAAATTCTCGGAAAATTCTCGGAAAATTCTCGGAAAATTCTCCGAAAATTCTCGGAAAATTCTCGGCGAATTCTCGGAAAATTCTCGGAAAATTCTCGGAAAATTCTCGGAAAATTCTCGGTAAAATCTGGGAAAATTCTCGGAAAATTCTCGGAAAATTCTGAGAAAATTATCGGAAAATTCTCGGAAAATTCTCGAAAAATTCTCGGAAAATTCTCGGAAAATTGTCGGAAAATTCTCGGAAAATTCTCGGAAAATTCTCAGAAAATTCTCGGAAAATTCTCGGAAAATTCTCGGAAAATTCTCGGAAAATTCTCGGAAAATTCTCGGAAAATTCTCGGAAAATTCTCGGAAAATTCTCGGAAAATTCTCGGCAAATTCTCGGAAAATTCTCGGAAAATTCTCGGAAAATTCTCGGAAAATTCTCAGAAAATTCTCGGAAAATTCTCGGAAAATTCTCGGAAAATTCTCGGAAAATTGACGGAAAATTCTCGGAAAATTCTCGGAAAATTCTCGGAAAATTCTCGGAAAATTCTCGGAAAATTCTCGGAAAATTCACGGAAAATTCTCGGAAAATTCTCGGAAAATTCTCGGAAAATTCTCGGAAAATTCTCGGAAAATTCTCGGAAAATTCTCGGAAAATTGACGGAAAATTCTCGGAAAATTGACGGAAAATTCTCGGAAAATTCTCGGAAAATTCTCGGAAAATTCTCGGAAAAATCTCGGAAAATTCTCGGAAAATTCTCGGAAAATTCTCGGAAAATTCTCGGAAAATTCTCGGATAATTCTCGGAAAATTCTCAGAAAATTCTCGGAAAATTCTCGGAAAATTCTCAGAAAATTCTCGGAAAATTCTCGGAAAATTCTCCGAAAATTCTCGGAAAATTCTCGGAAAATTCTCGGAAAATTCTCGGAAAATTCTCGGAAAATCCTCGGAAAATTCTCGGAAAATTCTCGGAAAATTCTCGGAAAATTCTCGGAAAATTCTCAGAAAATTCTCGGAAAATTCCCGGAAAATTCTCGGAAAATTCTCGGAAAATTCTCGGAAAATTCTCGGAAAATTCTGGGAAAATTCTCGGAAAATTCTCGGAAAATTCTCGGAAAATTCTCGGAAAATTCTCGGAAAATTCTCGGAAAATTCTCGGAAAATTCTCCGAAAATTCTCGGAAAATTCTCGGCGAATTCTCGGAAAATTCTCGGAAAATTCTCGGAAAATTCTCGGAAAATTCTCGGTAAAATCTGGGAAAATTCTCGGAAAATTCTCGGAAAATTCTGAGAAAATTATCGGAAAATTCTCGGAAAATTCTCGAAAAATTCTCGGAAAATTCTCGGAAAATTGTCGGAAAATTCTCGGAAAATTCTCGGAAAATTCTCAGAAAATTCTCGGAAAATTCTCGGAAAATTCTCGGAGAATTCTCGGAAAATTCTCGGAAAATTCTCGGAAAATTCTCGGAAAATTCTCGGAAAATTCTCGGAAAATTCTCGGCAAATTCTCGGAAAATTCTCGGAAAATTCTCGGGAAAATTCTCGGAAAATTCTCAGAAAATTCTCGGAAAATTCTCGGAAAATTCTCGGAAAATTCTCGGAAAATTGACGGAAAATTCTCGGAAAATTCTCGGAAAATTCTCGGAAAATTCTCGGAAAATTCTCGGAAAATTCTCGGAAAATTCACGGAAAATTCTCGGAAAATTCTCGGAAAATTCTCGGAAAATTCTCGGAAAATTCTCGGAAAATTCTCGGAAAATTCTCGGAAAATTGACGGAAAATTCTCGGAAAATTGACGGAAAATTCTCGGAAAATTCTCGGAAAATTCTCGGAAAATTCTCGGAAAAATCTCGGAAAATTCTCGGAAAATTCTCGGAAAATTCTCGGAAAAATCTCGGAAAATTCTCGGAAAATTCTCGGAAAATTCTCGGAAAATTCTCAGAAAATTCTCGGAAAATTCTCGGGAAATTCTCGGAAAATTCTCGGAAAATTCTCGTAAAATTTCGGAAAATTCTCAGAAAATTCTCGGAAATTCTCGGATACTTCTCGGAAAATTCTCAGAAAATTCTCGGAAAATTCTCGGAAAATTCTCAGGAAATTCTCGGAAAATTCTCGGAAAATTCTCGGAAAATTCTCGGAAAATTCTCGGAAAATTCTCGGAAAATTCTCGGAAAATTCTCAGAAAATTCTCGGAAAATTTCCCGAAAATTCTCGGAAAATTCTCGGAAAATTCTCGGAAAATTCTCGGAAAATTCTCGGAAAATTCTCGGAAAATTCTCGGAAAATTCTCGGAAAATTCTCGGAAAATTCTCAGAAAATTCTCGGAAAGTTCTCGGAAAATTCTCGGAAAATTCTCGGAAAATTCTCGGAAAATTCTCGGAGAATTCTCGGAAAATCTCGGAAAATTCTCGGAAAAAATCTCAGAAAATTCTCGGAAAATTCTCGGAAAATTCTCGGAAAATTCTCGGAAAATTCTCAGAAAATTCTCGGAAAATTCTCGGAAAATTCTCGGAAAATTCTCGGAAAATTCTCAGAAAATTCTCGGAAAATTCTCAGAAAATTCTCAGAAAATTCTCGGAAATTCTCGGATACTTCTCGGAAAATTCTCAGAAAATTCTCGGAAAATTCTCGGAAAATTCTCAGAAAATTCTCGGAAAATTCTCGGAAAATTCTCGGAAAATTCTCGGAAAATTCTCGGAAAATTCTCGGAAAATTCTCGGAAAATTCTCAGAAAATTCTCGGAAAATTTCCGGAAAATTCTCGGAAAATTCTCGGAAAATTCTCGGAAAATTCTCGGAAAATTCTCGGAAAATTCTCGGAAAATTCTCGGAAAATTCTCGGAAAATTCTCGGAAAATTCTCGGAAAATTCTCGGAAATTCTCGGAAATTCTCGGAAAATTCTCAGAAAATTCTCGGAAATTCTCGGATACTTCTCGGAAAATTCTCAGAAAATTCTCGGAAAATTCTCGGAAAATTCTCAGAAAATTCTCGGAAAATTCTCGGAAAATTCTCGGAAAATTCTCGGAGAATTCTCGGAAAATTCTCGGAAAATTCTCGGAAAATTCTCAGAAAATTCTCGGAAAATTTCCGGAAAATTCTCGGAAAATTCTCGGAAAATTCTCGGAAAATTCTCGGAAAATTCTCGGAAAATTCTCGGAAAATTCTCGGAAAATTCTCGGAAAATTCTCAGAAAATTCTCAGAAAATTCTCGGAAAGTTCTCGGAAAATTCTCGGAAAATTCTCGGAAAATTCTCGGAAAATTTTCGGAAAATTCTCGGAAAAATCTCGGAAAATTCTCGGAATATTCTCATAAAATTCTCGGAAAATTCTCGGAAAATTCTCGGAAAATTCTCGGAAAATTCTTGGAAAATTCTCGGAAAATTCTCAGAAAATTCTCAGAAAATTCTCGGAAAATTCTCGGAAAATTCTCGGAAAATTCTCGGAAAATTGACGGAAAATTCTCGGAAAATTCTCGGAAAATTCTCGGAAAATTCTCGGAAAATTCTCGGAAAATTCTCGGAAAATTCTCGGAAAATTCTCCGAAAATTCTCGGAAAATTCTCGGAAAATTCTCGGAAAATTCTCGGAAAATTCTCAGAAAATTCTCGGAAAATTCTCGGAAAATTCTCGGAAAATTGACGGAAAATTCTCGGAAAATTCTCGGAAAATTCTCGGAAATTCTCGGAAAATTCTCGGAAAATTCTCGGAAAATTCTCGGAAAATTCTCAGAAAATTCTCGGAAAATTCTCGGAAAATTCTCGGAAAATTCTCGGAAAAGTCTCAGAAAATTCTCGGAAAATTCTCGGAAAATTCTCGGAAAATTCTCGAAAAATTCTCGGAAATTTCTCGGAAAATTCTCGGAAAATTCTCGGAAAATTCTCGGAAAATTCTCGGAAAATTCTCGGAAAATTCTCGGAAAATTCTCGGAAAATTCTCGGAAAATTCTCAGAAAATTCTCGGAAATTCTCGGATAATTCTCGGAAAATTCTCAGAAAATTCTCGGAAAATTCTCGGAAAATTCTCAGAAAATTCTCGGAAAATTCTCGGAAAATCTCGGAAAATTCTCGGAAAATTCTCGGAAAATTCTCGGAAATTCTCGGAAATTCTCGGAAAATTCTCGGAAAATTCTCGGAAAATTCTCGGAAAATTCTCGGAAAATTCTCGGAAAATTCTCAGAAAATTCTCGGAAAATTCCCGGAAAATTCTCGGAAAATTCTCGGAAAATTCTCGGAAAATTCTCGGAAAATTCTCGGAAAATTCTCGGAAAATTCTCGGAAAATTCTCGGAAAATTCTCGGAAAATTGACGGGAAAATTCTCGGAAAATTCTCGGAAAATTCTCGGAAAATTCTCGGAAAATTCTCGGAAAATTCTCGGCAAATTCTCGGAAAATTCTCGGAAAATTCTCGGAAAATTCTCGGAAAATTCTCGGAAAAATCTCGGAAAATACTCGGAAAATTCTCGGAAAATTCTCAGAAAATTCTCGGAAAATTCTCGGAAAATTCTCGAAAAATTCTCGGAAAATTCTCGGAAAATTCTCAGAAAATTCTCGGAAAATTCTCGGAAAATTCTCGGAAAATTCTCGGAAAATTCTCGGAAAATTCTCGGAAAATTCTCAGAAAATTCTCGGAAATTCTCGGATAATTCTCGGAAAATTCTCAGAAAATTCTCGGAAAATTCTCGGAAAATTCTCAGAAAATTCTCGGAAAATTCTCGGAAAATTCTCGGAAAATTCTCGGGAAAATTCTCGGAAAATTCTCGGAAAATTCTCGGAAAATTCTCGGAAAATTCTCAGAAAATTCTCGGAAAATTTCCGGAAAATTCTCGGAAAATTCTCGGAAAATTCTCGGAAAATTCTCGGAAAATTCTCGGAAAATTCTCGGAAAATTCTCGGAAAATTCTCGGAAAATTCTCGGAAAATTCTCAGAAAATTCTCGGCAAAATTCTCGGAAAATTCTCGGAAAATTCTCGGAAAATTCTCGGAAAATTGTCGGAAAATTCTCGGAAAATTCTCGGAAAATTCTCGGAAAATTCTCGGAAAATTCTCGGAAAATTCTCGGAAAATTCTCGGAAAATTCTCGGAAAATTCTCGGCAAAATTCTCGGAAAATTCTCGGAAAATTCTCGGAAAATTCTCGGAAAATTCTCGGAAAATTCTCGGAAAATTCTCAGAAAATTCGCGGAAAATTGACGGAAAATTCTCGGAAAAATTCTCGGAAAATTCTCGGAAAATTCTCGGGAAAATTCTCGGAAAATTCTCGGAAAATTCTCGGAAAGTTCTCGGAAAATTCTCGGAAAATTCTCGGAAAATTCTTGGAAAATTCTCGGAAAATTCTCGGAAAATTGACGGAAAATTCTCGGAAAATTCTCGGAAAATTCTCGGAAAATTATCGGAAAATTCTCGGAAAATTCTCGGAAAATTCTCGGAAAGTTCTCGGAAAATTCTCGGAAAATTCTCGGAAATTTCTCGGAAAATTCTCGGAAAATTCTCGGAAAATTCTCGGAAAAATCTCGGAAAATTCTCGGAATATTCTCATAATATTCTCGGAAAATTCTCGGAAAATTCTCGGAAAATTCTCGGAAAATTCTCGGAAAATTCTCAGAAAATTCTCGGAAAATTTCCGGAAAATTCTCGGAAAAATTCTCGGAAAATTCTCAGAAAATTCTCGGAAAATTCTCGGAAAATTCTCGGAAAATTCTCGGAAAATTCTCGGAAAATTCTCGGAAAATTCTCGGAAAATTCTCGGCAAAATTCTCGGAAAATTCTCGGAAAATTCTCGGAAAATTCTCGGAAAATTCTCGGAAAATTCTCGGAAAATTCTCGGAAAATTTCCGGAAAATTCTCGGAAAATTCTCGGAAAATTCTCGGAAAATTCTCGGAAAATTCTCGGAAAATTCTCGGAAAATTCTCGGAAATTCTCGGAAAATTCTCGGAAAATTCTCGGAAATTCTCGGAAAATTCTCAGAAAATTCGCGGAAAATTGACGGAAAATTCTCGGAAAATTCTCGGAAAATTCTCGGAAAATTCTCGGAAAATTCTCGGAAAATTCTCGGAAAATTCTCGGAAAGTTCTCGGAAAATTCTCGGAAAATTCTCGGAAAATTCTCAGAAAAATTCTCGGAAAATTCTCGGAAAATTCTCGGAAAATCTCGGAAAATTCTCGGAATATTCTCATAATATTCTCGGAAAATTCTCGGAAAATTCTCGGAAAATTCTCAGAAAATTCTCAGAAAATTCTCGGAAAATTCTCGGAAAATTCTCGGAAAATTCTCGGAAAATTGACGGAAAAATCTCGGAAAATTCTCGGAAAATTCTCGGAAAATTCTCGGAAAATTCTCGGAAAATTCTCGGAAAATTCTCGGAAAATTCTCGGAAAATTCTCGGAAAATTCTCGGAAAATTCTCGGAAAATTCTCGGAAAATTCTCGGAAAATTGACGGAAAATTCTCGGAAAATTCTCGGAAAATTCTCGGAAAATTCTCGGAAAATTCTCGGAAAATTCTCGGAAAATTCTCGGAAAATTCTCAGAAAATTCTCGGAAAATTCTCAGAAAATTCTCGGAAAATTCTCGGAAAATTCTCGGAAAATTCTCGGAAAATTCTCGGAAAATTCTCGGAAAATTCTCGGAAAATTCTCGGAAAATTCTCGGAAAATTCTCGGAAAATTCTCGGAAAATTCTCGGAAAATTCTCGGAAAATTCTCGGAAAATTCTCGGAAAATTCTCGGAAAATTCTCAGAAAATTCTCAGAAAATTCTCGGAAAATTATCGGAAAATTCTCAGAAAATTCTCGGAAAATTCTCGGAAAATTCTCGGAAAGTTCTCGGAAAATTCTCGGAAAATTCTCAGAAAATTCTCAGAAAATTCTCGGAAAATTCTCGGAAAATTCTCGGAAAATTCTCGGAAAATTCTCAGAAAATTCTCGGAAAATTCCCGGAAAATTCTCAGAAAATTCTCGGAAAATTCTCGGAAAATTCTCGGAAAATTCTCGGAAAATTCTCGGAAAATTCTCGGAAAATTGACGGAAAATTCTCGGAAAATTCTCGGAAAATTCTCGGAAAATTCTCGGAAAATTCTCGGAAAATTCTCGGAAAATTCTCAGAAAATTCTCGGAAAATTCCCGGAAAATTCTCAGAAAATTCTCGGAAAATTCTCGGAAAATTCTCGGAAAATTCTCGGAAAATTCTCGGAAAATTCTCGGAAAATTCTCGGAAAATTCTCGGAAAATTGACGGAAAATTCTCGGAAAATTCTCGGAAAATTCTCGGAAAATTCTCGGAAAATTCTCGGCAAATTCTCGGAAAATTCTCGGAAAATTCTCGGAAAATTCTCGGAAAATTCTCGGAAAAATCTCGGAAAATTCTCGGAAAATTCTCGGAAAATTCTCGGAAAATTCTCAGAAAATTCGCGGAAAATTGACGGAAAATTCTCGGAAAATTCTCGGAAAATTCTCGGAAAATTCTCGGAAAATTCTCGGAAAATTCTCGGAAAATTCTCGGAAAGTTCTCGGAAAATTCTCGGAAAATTCTCGGAAAATTCTCGGAAAATTCTCGGAAAATTCTCGGAAAATTCTCGGAAAAATCTCGGAGAATTCTCGGAATATTCTCATAATATTCTCGGAAAATTCTCGGAAAATTCTCGGAAAATTCTCAGAAAATTCTCAGAAAATTCTCGGAAAATTCTCGGAAATTTGTCGGAAAATTCTCGGAAAATTGACGGAAAAATCTCGGAAAATTCTCGGGAAAATTCTCGGAAAATTCTCGGAAAATTCTCGGAAAATTCTCGGAAAATTCTCGGAAAATTCTCGGAAAATTCTCGGAAAATTCTCGAAAATTCTCGGAAAATTCTCGGAAAATTCTCGAAAAATTCTCGGAAAATTCTCGGAAAATTGACGGAAAATTCTCGGAAAATTCTCGGAAAATTCTCGGAAAATTCTCGGAAAATTCTCGGAAAATTCTCGGAAAAATTCTCGGAAAATTCTCAGAAAATTCTCGGAAAATTCTCAGAAAATTCTCGGAAAATTCTCGGAAAATTCTCGGAAAATTCTCGGAAAATTCTCGGAAAATTCTCGGAAAATTCTCGGAAAATTCTCGGAAAATTCTCGGAAAATTCTCGGAAAATTCTCGGAAAATTCTCAGACAATTCTCAGAAAATTCTCGGAAAATTATCGGAAAATTCTCAGAAAATTCTCGGAAAATTCTCGGAAAATTCTCGGAAAATTCTCAGAAAATTCTCGGAAAATTCTCAGAAAATTCTCAGAAAATTCTCGGAAAATTCTCGGAAAATTCTCGGAAAATTCTCGGAAAATTCTCGGAAAATTCTCGGAAAATTCTCGGAAAATTCTCGGAAAATTCTCAGAAAATTCTCGGAAAATTCTCAGAAAATTCTCGGAAAATTCTCGGAAAATTCTCGGAAAATTCTCGGAAAATTCTCGGAAAATTCTCGGAAAATTCTCGGAAAATTCTCGGAAAATTCTCGGAAAATTCTCGGAAAATTCTCGGAAAATTCTCGGAAAATTCTCGGAAAATTCTCGGAAAATTCTCGGAAAATTCTCAGAAAATTCTCAGAAAATTCTCGGAAAATTATCGGAAAATTCTCAGAAAATTCTCGGAAAATTCTCGGAAAATTCTCGGAAAGTTCTCGGAAAATTCTCGGAAAATTCTCAGAAAATTCTCAGAAAATTCTCGGAAAATTCTCGGAAAATTGACGGAAAATTCTCGGAAAATTCTCGGAAAATTCTCGGAAAATTCTCGGAAAATTCTCGGAAAATTCTCGGAAAATTCTCGGAAAATTCTCGGAAAATTCTCGGAAAATTCTCGGAAAATTCTCGGAAAATTCTCGGAAAATTCTCGGAAAATTCTCGGAAAATTCTCAGAAAATTCTCAGAAAATTCTCGGAAAATTATCGGAAAATTCTCAGAAAATTCTCGGAAAATTCTCGGAAAATTCTCGGAAAATTCTCGGAAAATTCTCGGAAAATTCTCGGAAAATTCTCGGAAAATTCTCGGAAAATTCTCGGAAAATTCTCGGAAAATTCTCGGAAAATTCTCGGAAAATTCTCGGAAAATTCTCGGAAAATTCTCGGAAAATTCTCAGAAAATTCTCAGAAAATTCTCGGAAAATTATCGGAAAATTCTCAGAAAATTCTCGGAAAATTCTCGGAAAATTCTCGGAAAATTCTCAGAAAATTCTCGGAAAATTCTCAGAAAATTCTCAGAAAATTCTCGGAAAATTCTCGGAAAATTCTCGGAAAATTCTCGGAAAATTCTCGGAAAATTGACGGAAAATTCTCGGAAAATTGACGGAAAATTCTCGGAAAATTCTCGGAAAATTCTCGGAAAATTCTCGGAAAAATCTCGGAAAATTCTCGGAAAATTCTCGGAAAATTCTCGGAAAAATCTCGGAAAATTCTCGCAAAATTCTCGGAAAATTCTCAGAAAATTCTCGGAAAATTCTCGGAAAATTCTCGGAAAATTCTCGGAAAATTCTCGGAAAATTCTCGGAAAATTCTCGGAAAATTCTCAGAAAATTCTCGGAAAATTCTCGGAAAATTCTCGGAAAATTCTCGGAAAATTCTCGTAAAATTTCGGAAAATTCTCAGAAAATTCTCGGAAATTCTCGGATACTTCTCGGAAAATTCTCAGAAAATTCTCGGAAAATTCTCGGAAAATTCTCAGAAAATTCTCGGAAAATTCTCGGAAAATTCTCGGAAAATTCTCGGAAAATTCTCGGAAAATTCTCGGAAAATTCTCGGAAAATTCTCAGAAAATTCTCGGAAATTTCCGGAAAATTCTCGGAAAATTCTCGGAAAATTCTCGGAAAATTCTCGGAAAATTCTCGGAAAATTCTCGGAAAATTCTCGGAAAATTCTCGGAAAATTCTCAGAAAATTCTCAGAAAATTCTCGGAAAGTTCTCGGAAAATTCTCGGAAAATTCTCGGAAAATTCTCGGAAAATTCTCGGAAAATTCTCGGAAAATTCTCGGAAAAATCTCGGAAAATTCTCGGAAAATTCTCGGAAAATTCTCAGAAAATTCTCGGAAAATTCTCGGAAAATTCTCGGAAAATTCTCGGAAAATTCTCGGAAAATTCTCGGAAAATTCTCGGAAAATTCTCGGAAAATTCTCGGAAAATTCTCGGAAAATTCTCAGAAAATTCTCGAAAATTGTCGGAAAATTCTCGGAAAATTCTCGGAAAATTCTCGGAAAATTCTCGGAAAATTCTCGGAAAATTCTCGGAAAATTCTCAGAAAATTCTCGGAAAATTCTCGGAAAATTCTCGGAAAATTCTCGGAAAATTCTCGGAAAATTCTCGGAAAATTCTCGGAAAATTCTCGGAAAATTCTCGGAAAATTCTCGGAAAATTCTCGGAAAATTCTCGGAAAATTCTCGAAAAATTCTCGGAAAATTCTCGGAAAATTCTCAGAAAATTCTCGGAAAATTCTCAGAAAATTCTCGGAAAATTTCCGGAAAATTCTCGGAAAATTCTCGGAAAATTCTCGGAAAATTCTCGGAAAATTCTCGGAAAATTCTCAGAAAATTCTCGGAAAATTCTCGGAAAATTCTCCGAAAATTCTCGGAAAATTCTCGGAAAATTCTCCGAAAATTCTCGGAAAATTCTCGGAAAATTCGCGGAAAATTCTCGGAAAATTCTCGGAAAATTCTCGGAAAATTCTCGGAAAATTCCCGGAAAATTCTCGGAAAATTCTCGGAAAATTCTCGGAAAATTCTCATAAAATTCTCGGAAAATTCTCGGAAATTTCTCGGAAAATTCTCGGAAAATTCGGAAAATTCTCGGAAAATTCTCGGAAAATTGACGGAAAATTCTCGGAAAATTCTCGGAAAATTCTCGGAAAATTCTCGGAAAATTCTCGGCAAATGCTCGGAAAATTCTCGGAAAATTCTCGGAAAATTCTCGGAAAATTCTCAGAAAATTCTCGGAAAATTCTCGGAAAATTCTCGGAAAAATCTCGGAAAATTCTCGGAAAATTCTCGGAAAATTCTCGGAAAATTCTCGGAAAATTCTCGGAAAATTCTTGGAAAATTCTCGGAAAATCTCAGAAAATTCTCGGAAAATTCTCGGAAAATTCTCGGAAAATTCTCGGAAAATTCTTGGAAAATTGACGGAAAATTCTCGGAAAATTCTCGGAAAATTCTCGGAAAATTCTCGGAAAATTCTCGGAAAATTCTCGGAAAATTCTCGGAAAATTCTCGGAAAATTCTCGGAAAATTCTCGGAAAATTCTCGGAAAATTCTCGGAAAATTCTCGGAAAATTCTCGGAAAATTCTCGGAAAATTCTCGGAAAATTGACGGAAAATTCTCGGAAAATTCTCGGAAAATTCTCGGAAAATTCTCGGAAAATTCTCAGAAAATTCTCGGAAAATTCTCGGAAAATTCTCGGAAAATTCTCGGAAAATTCTCGGAAAATTCTCGGAAAATTCTCGGAAAATTCTCGGAAAATTCTCGGAAAATTCTCGGAAAATTCTCGGAAAATTCTCAGAAAATTCTCGGAAAATTCTCGGAAAATTGTCGGAAAATTCTCGGAAAATTCTCGGAAAATTCTCGGAAAATTCTCGGAAAATTCTCGGAAAATTCTCGGAAAATTCTCGGAAAATTCTCGGAAAATTCTCGGAAAATTGACGGAAAATTCTCGGAAAATTCTCGGAAAATTCTCCGAAAATTCTCGGAAAATTCTCGGAAAAATCCCGGAAAATTCTCGGAAAATTCTCGGAAAATTCTCAGAAAATTCTCGGAAAATTCTCGGAAAATTCTCGGAAAATTCTCGGAAAATTCTCGGCAAATTCTCGGAAAATTCTCGGAAAATTCTCGGAAAATTCTCGGAAAATTCTCAGAAAATTCTCGGAAAATTCTCGGAAAATTCTCGGAAAAATCTCGGAAAATTCCCGGAAAATTCTCGGAAAATTCTCGGAAAATTCTCGGAAAATTCTCGGAAAATTCTTGGAAAATTCTCGGAAAATTCTCAGAAAATTCTCAGAAAATTCTCGGAAAATTCTCGGAAAATTCTCGGAAAATTCTCGGAAAATTGACGGAAAATTCTCGGAAAATTCTCGGAAAATTCTCGGAAAATTCTCGGAAAATTCTCGGAAAATTCTCGGAAAATTCTCGGAAAATTCTCGGAAAATTCTCGGAAAATTCTCGGAAAATTCTCGGAAAATTCTCGGAAAATTCTCGGAAAATTCTCGGAAAATTCTCGGAAAATTCTCAGAAAATTCTCGGAAAATTCTCGGAAAATTCTCCGAAAATTCTCGGAAAATTCTCGGAAAATTCTCGGAAAATTCTCGGAAAATTCTCGGAAAATTCGCGGAAAATTCTCGGAAAATTCTCGGAAAAATCTCGGAAAATTCTCGGAAAATTCTCGGAAAATTCTCAGAAAATTCTCGGAAAATTCCCCGGAAAATTCTCGGAAAATTCTCGGAAAATTCTCGGAAAATTCTCATAAAATTCTCGGAAAATTCTCGGAAAATTCTCGGAAAATTCTCGGAAAATTCTCGGAAAATTCTCGGAAAATTCTCGGAAAATTGACGGAAAATTCTCGGAAAATTCTCGGAAAATTCTCGGAAAATTCTCGGAAAATTCTCAGAAAATTCTCGGAAAATTCTCCGAAAATTCTCGGAAAAATCTCGGAAAATTCTCGGAAAATTCTCGGAAAATTCTCGGAAAATTCTCGGAAAATTCTCGGAAAATTCTTGGAAAATTCTCGGAAAATTCTCAGAAAATTGTCGGAAAATTCTCGGAAAATTCTCGGAAAATTCTCGGAAAATTGACGGAAAATTCTCGGAAAATTCTCGGAAAATTCTCGGAAAATTCTCGGAAAATTCTCGGAAAATTCTCGGAAAATTCTCGGAAAATTCTCGGAAAATTCTCGGAAAATTCTCGGAAAATTCTCGGAAAAATCTCGGAAAATTCTCGGAAAATTCTCGGAAAATTCTCAGAAAATTCTCGGAAAATTCTCGGAAAATTCTCGGAAAATTGTCGGAAAACTCAGAAAAATTCTCAGAAATTCTCGGAAAATTCTCGGAAAATTCTCGGAAAATTCTCGGAAAATTCTCGGAAAATTCTCGGAAAATTCTCGGAAAATTCTCGGAAAATTCTCGGAAAATTCTCGGAAAATTCTCGGAAAATTCTCGGAAAATTCTCGGAAAATTGACGGAAAATTCTCGGAAAATTGTCGGAAAATTCTCGGAAAATTCTCGGAAAATTCTCGGAAAATTCTCGGAAAAATCTCGGAAAATTCTCGGAAAATTCTCGGAAAATTCTCGGAAAAATCTCGGAAAATTCTCGGAAAATTCTCGGAAAATTCTCAGAAAATTCTCGGAAAATTCTCGGAAAATTCTCGGAAAATTCTCGGAAAATTCTCGGCAAATTCTCGGAAAATTCTCGGAAAATTCTCGGAAAATTCTCGGAAAATTCTCAGAAAATTCTCGGAAAATTCTCGGAAAATTCTCGGAAAAATCTCGGAAAATTCTCGGAAAATTCTCGGAAAATTCTCGGAAAATTCTCGGAAAATTCTCGGA